>QFET01010512.1:7279-33642 GCA_003316355.1 Tuber calosporum | reverse complement strand
ATAACCAGTTAGGAAGTCATAACCAAGTAGGAAGGGACAACCAAATAGTAGCGCTTATAAGGTATAAACCCAAATAAGTAATAACCAACATCAAGTCAGTAGTGATAGTAGAAACATAATAGGATTCCGTTACAGCGGGCCTGGTGCATCAGTTTTATTTCTTTTGTTATGGCAACTTGTGGCCTGTGCGCACCTTTTGTATAACATGTTTATTGTTTTAATAATTATAGTGTTAGTTATTATGCCCGCATGGTTTAGGCTATTGAAGCCTCCTCAGAGAATCCAAAAATTTTATCTTTGGTGTACTGGTCAGCCCACTTCCGGCGGTCTTTGCCCCTTGCCAAAGGGTTCATATACACCTGCCCTTACCTAAGGTAGCCAAACTCGTATCTATAAGTTATAGTCAGCTTTCTTCTCCTCTGGGGATTCTTTGCATATTGCCTGAATTACCACATCGGTCGATTGTGCCTATGATGTCCAGAATGTCAAGTACACGTTTGGGATGGATTTACCCAGCTCCCTTTCGCAATGAACCAGGTAGCAGTAGTTTCTTATTCTCTTCCAAATTGTTTTTTCTTGATGTCTGGAATCTGTTCCATTTGTTCAACTATTCCGTTGTCCAGGCTACCTGTTAGATATTTTCGTTGATGGATAGTTTCTCATGATCCAGGTCAGACTCTTTACCACTCGTCATTCTTTTGGAGTTCCTTGTCAGCGCTGGTCTGTCCACTCTTCCTTGCAGCTATTATAAGCATTTATGCCTATTTGAGAAGTTGAGTTTAATTATCGGTCTTCCATACTAAGGTCCAATATAGACCAAATGTTGTACTCCCCTTTCAACTTTTTGACTTTCAGATTCTCGGAGTTAGTCCCAGACTACTATGAGCCGCCATCCAAGTCTATCGCTTCTTACACCCCCCTCTCTAAGGTCTGCATTACTACACTAGGTCTGGATTGCCATTTGTGATTCTCGTTTGGCTTTGAGTGTCCGACGGAGAAGCGCCGAATACATGCTAGAAGGACCTTGCAGAGGTCTTGCCCCCTTATTTGTTTTCGGTTTCTGTTAAGGGACCGGAACTGAGTACCTGGTTGCCAGCGCTGACTCTGCTTGAAACTGTTTTTTAGGTTTCATCCATGTTATCCAGTTCCTAAATTTTAAGTTGTTAAACATGGTTCACCCTTGTTATTAGTGCAGTTAGGCTCTTTGTTGCTGTTGTTCCCTGGGATCATCTATATTAGAGTTTGAAATTTCCGCGTTTTTGTCCTAAGACTGATACCAGGGCCTGTTTCCTACAGAACCTCCAAGTATGGTTGGCCAAAGTGCAACGTGTGCTCTTACTGGGTTTGGATTGCTCCACTTGTATTCTTTTCAATAAGTCACTTTTTCTCTGTACGTGTTTCCAGAACTCCCTTGCTGTTACCCTATGATTCTTCCGCATTAGTAACCCTGCGGACTACCTTGATCCATTCGCTACCCAAATCATGATTTTCATCTGATAGCATATAAATAGCTTCAATAGGAAGTTGCCTACGAATTATGTGTCTCCAAGTGATTCAGGAAACTTCTGCCTCAAGGTTATGGTTTTCCATAGGAAGGAGATATATCTCGATATCGCCTGTGTACCTCGCCTTCTTCATCTTAGATAATGTGTTTTGAGCCTTGTACAGTACTGGGAATCAACTGTAACTTCGGCACAGAATCTACTATGGAAATCATAACCTTCATGCATCTGAAAACCAAGGTCACCTATCATCTTCTTCCAGTAGGTTATGGCGAAAGGGGCCTCCTCAGTTCCCTCCATTCTTCCTAAGGCATACTTGATGCGTTCTTTATCATCCTCCTATTAGCATGGGTTTCTCCCAAACTAGTCCTCACAGTTTAGTAACCATTCTTGCCCAACCTCAGTAGGCCTATACTCAATCCTAAAAGGTGGATCCACCTACCGCCAGTTGGTACTGGCCAATGCTTTCCTATATTGGTCAACACATACATCTTCTTCGGATTCAAACTTTGTTCCTGGGTAGGGTCTTTGTAATAGCTTAACACCTTTTTTAGAGTGGACAAATCCGTCTTCCGAGCTATAGTCCTCATCGCCTGGATTAGGTCGATTCGCTGGTGGTGGGGGTGGTGGTCCCGTGCTCCTATTGTTGTATCCTTCACCGCAATCCACCCCTTTTCCCGAGTCTTGAGAAGGATTGAAGCAGAATTCTTCCCTTCTATCCTCTATGGTCTGTTTTTCCCACCCCAGCTTTAATACAGGCTGAGGTTCCTGTGTGTCTCAAAGACTGGCTGAGTTTCTGGCAACTTGTAGTTGCGTAAATGCCTTGCTTGATCGTGCCAAATTATTGCTCACATGGTCTGATGCTGCAGCCTGTCTTTGATCATAGGGTTCTCTCTGAATGCGTTCTTGTTCTAATCTATGGTTGAGCTCTCTTAACTCCACTCTGGTCCGCTCATATACTTCATGCACTGCGATCTGCCTTTGCAGAAGTTCCTCTATTTGGCGTGCTATGGCTTCATCCAATTTGCGATCTCGGTCCAGAGATTCCTACCCAGTTACCCTGATGATAGGGCGAGGTTTAGTACTTACTGCTTCCTGGTGCGTAGCCCCTTGTTCTTGAGCTCATAACTTGACCTACAGATTCTTAGTGGCTGGTGTTTGCAAGGTTAGCGTCTCTACAGCCAGCATCTCTTACCCCGCTTGTACCGGATTTCGTTCTTCTCCCATGATTTATTCACAGTGTACAATTCAGTATACATGGGGCTGAAGTTGGTCCACCTGAATCAGCGCTTGTCAAGACTGTTCATCATATGGCAGATAAGCATTATGAACCAATTCTCTAGGAGTTCAGTGGAAAAAGCTCTTCGCTAATTAAATGCGTGCTACCAATTTTTCCAAAGAACGATTTCTTGCATCCGGAGGGCTAGTGGTGCTTTACTGGTTAACAAGGGCTGACTTTCTTACTCCACTGGGGTGTGAGAGGTCGTGGTGAGCCAATGGTGATCTGGAACTTCTTGGTACAGGGTCGCTTCCTATGAAGGATACTTCTTCAATATCACACATGGCCTAGTCTGGATTCTGCAGATATTATCGTGAGGATATTGTTTAGAAAGAAAGTCAATGTCTTCTGAATCCCTACACATACGGTGTAAAGGATATGTTTGAGCAAAAAGAACTTGAAGTTCCACTTTCCTCACTGTCATAGTCAATGAGGGAGAGCCACCAGAAGTATGGCCAATGAAGTTCTTTATAGATTTCGGTGAAATCTTACGATGTTGTGATGAGTATAGGGTCGGTCAGCCAAGAGGGTTCGTAGGAGTACGGTAGCAACTCGTTGTCTGGAAGGCAGTTGTAAAGGATAGATTCAATAGATGGGAAGCAGTTTTTTGGACAAGGTTCAAGAATAGACTCGTCGAGGAGGGCGGAATCAGCCATGAGCTTGTGTGCTTCGACTGGAATTACTCGATGTACCCAATAGTCATGTATTAAGCCTTGGTAACAAGGTGAAATATCTTTTGAGTGTTAAGGCTTATCGATTATTAGAACTAGCGAATCTGACTAGGCTTATAATCTTTCTTCGTAAACGGAGACTGTCTAGGAAGGTCTGTAGGGAATGAAATAAAGATTTTCGTGTTAACTTATGATATTGATAAGATCTCTTCTGCCTTCCTTGATGATTGCTAAAGTTAGGGAGGCACTTCGATGTTTATATGCCTGCTCTGAGTGTTCGCGAACTACTTCTAACTTCAATATATTAATATAATTGCATCTGTTTCAGTCTTTCAATCCGAAAGGTAACAAACGCTTGAATCGGAGAATATTGTTACCCCTAGAGCTTATCGACAGGTCTGAGCTCCGTTATTTCATCCTGGTGTAAACTATATGTAGGTCAGAGAAGTTGTTCCTTGTTCTGACAGTTAAACTTAGGTAGTCTATCATGGAATTTACAAATAGTTTCTTAGAATTCCAACTTGCCAACTTGGCTGAGGACGTATCTGGATAGTACCAGCTTTCCTGATGTCTTGCAGATGCCTTTTAGGATGACTCAAGATTTACGATCGGTCCAATACCGCATGGTATTGCTATGCCTCTCCTTATCAACCTGTTCCGATAGGTCTCATGTACAAGGTAGCCATATTTTAAATATCTGAGTGGGTTCTCTTGTTTCTCATATAGCCCACTCAACATATTCTCACTTTTTGCACGTACTGTCACGTCACTGCCAGTCCACTCTGGCAAAGGTGAACTAGGATGGGCCATACCTCTACGGACACTGTTCCTGTATACTTGATTATAGTTGCATTATGTTGTCAGAGTCACCATCTTCATATACCCTGCATACAGCATCTGGTCAGAAGGACGGCGACAATGTATATGATGTTACAAGAGGGCCGCCAATTTTCTGTTTTTTGGTAAGGGTACACTTTTTACTGTAGGCGCTGTAGGTAACATGCTGGCCCCATAAGTGGGCTCAAGGGGTTTGAGTAGTATCTCAGCTCAATTTTGGTATGAATACAGTGCTGGATTCCAGTACCTTGTGCCCATGTGCCTAACAGAATCACCAAATGTGTTGAGTTTTCATGCGTGCGGAGGATAGAAGTTGTGGAGTATGTCCTATCTACAGGCCTCATAGAGGTCCTTATATAGACACTCTTCCCTGAACTATAACTATGGTGACTCATACTTATGAGTCACATAACCTCTATGACTCATATTTAGTCATCATATGAAATCCATCAGCTGACTCTCTTGAGTCACCTGCACAACGTACCAAATCCAACCATAGCTCGTAAAACAAGTCATGTGCCCCATACTGGTAACATGCATGAGACCCATAACTCATATTGTGAGTCATGTGCAAAACTCATTTTATCATATGACTCTCAAGTTTGAGTCATGCGCATGATTAACCCATCTTATTGCTAGAATTGTTGCAATTGAGTCCATTATGTGAAACTCCATGACTATTAATGAATCATAATGTGAAATATCCAACCCTTGTAACTAATATCCATGAGTCAAGTAAAAACCTTCCTGGCTTAGTCATCAATCATAATATTAGCTCCTCTCTCCTACAAGCCTGAGTCTCATTAGACTTAATGTCCTATCCTCATCATGCTTTCTTCAAACCAGTGCAAATCTCTTTTCAGCTTTGGAACTTGGTCTTCAGCTTGCTGATATTTCCTGCGGACCTCCTTCAATAAGTTGTTCGCCATTCTGATTGCTTGATTTGGTTAGGTTATTAATTTTTTGTTAGGGTATGTAGGGCCCTCCTCTGTGTCTGTATTATGGCTTCCGCTATGCCAGGTTGCTCCCATAACCCTAGAGTCTGTCATTCCTGACATTCGGTATCGGGGCTGGTGTTGGTTTCAACTATTTCGTCCTCCTCTCTCCAGAACTGTGCCCTATCAGTTCTTATACTTTTTGTAATACCTGCATTATTCTCATTTACGGGAGCTGTATCTCTGTTGCATCCAGGGAAATGCACTGCATCGATTTTGTCTTGTTTTTGTGCACTGCAGTAGTCCTTGAAGAAGTAGACCCAGCACATTTCCTTGTGTGGTTGTTGTTGTCTGCATATTTTTGGCTGTTTAGGAAACCAATTTCCTCATCCCTTATCTCTTAAATGAACGTTCTAGTAATCATCATTGCAGGCAGTCCACAAAAGAGTCTCATATCCCGCTTGCTTTTGTCTTTCTTCCTGAGCAGTATACGGGGGTCTGGTTCATGTGATAGCCCTTGAGCTATCTCCACAGCCATCGCTAGGTGGCATCGTTGCTATCTCTTTTGTTGAGGGTTCGATATTGATTGTAACCCAGTCTAGGTTTTCGTGGGTACTCCTGGTGGATACATTCAATGGCGATACTGGCATGCTTAAAGTTTTCCAGAGAGTACCAGGTTTTATTTGATCGGGTAAGTAGCCAGTCCACTAGGCTCAGTATTGTAGTCACTCTCTGTGTATAGGAGAGTTGATAATCTGTTCAAGTTCATATTCGTTTCCTTCTCCTATCTAGATAAGAGGTGAAAGTAATACTTTCTGAGAGGGAAACTTATAATCTTAGTATGTTCTAGTAGGGAGATGTGGAAGATATTATGGACCCATATCTGCTGAGGCAAGGCCATTTTATTGGTGCTTGACTGCACCTGTGCTACAAGTTTGAATGGTCTGATATTCTTGGACTCCAGTTTCTTGCATTGTCTGGTGGTCTGAATATATTTCGGTAGTAGCCAAACCATGTCTCCAGACTTGCGGTTTGGTTTGTGTTTCCTGTACTGATCGTAGTTTTCTCTCTGTCGGAATTGTGTACATACTATTTCTTAACATAGGACTTCATTCTGCTGACTCAATTCTTCCTTATTTGTAGATTCCTTTGGTATTATGTGGCCAATTGCCTCTTGCTCTAGGTGTTGTCCGTAGTTTGCGTAAAATTGTTTGGTCTAATTGTTTATTGTCTTCCTTTGTTTAATGCAAATTCTGCCTGCCGTAGGAGTTCTGACCAATTGTCCAGCTGATAGTTGACATAGGCATGTAGGGATTGCCCAGGATGCCATTGGTCCTTTCAGTTTGGCCAACATTTTGAGGGTGGAAGGCCCTACTCAATCCTCTTTCGAAACCCGCGGATTTCGTAGTTTCCTTTCATAAGTCAGTTGAAAACAGTGCTCGCTGATCTGTGAAAATATTTCGTGTTTGCCCTCGCAGTCGGAATATTTCCTTCCACAATGTTCGCATGAAGTCTTCGCTTTTCATATTCTTGGTACAAGGTAGTACATGACTCATCTTGGTCTGCCATCATTAACCACCAAGATGTAGTCATAATCTCCTGATTGTAGACGATCGGTAATAAAGTCACTTGCTATTGATTTCCATAGTTGGTGTCGTACTTCATTAGGATGCAATAACCCTCCAGGTGCATGTTGTATTGCTTTTGTCTTTTGACAAGAGTAACTATTCTTGACGTATTGTTTGATATCCTGGCGCATCTTGAGCCGGTACTATTGCCAGGTTAGGAGGTCTGTAGTCTTGCTTGTTCCTCTATGGCCACTAGTTGGTGCATCGTGGTTTTGCAATATAATAGCAGTTCTTATTTCTTCTTCTTCTGGAACCCAAATCTTGCCTTGATACCTCTGGTATCTATCTTTCTATAGGCATGCACCTAAGGCCACTCCTTTCATCTCCTTGTCTCCTCTTTCAAGTGTGTTGTAGATATCTTTTGTCTGCTTGTCCTTTTTGCTTGCATTTTGGCTCGCTAAGTCTACTTCCACGAATTTGACTACCTCCATGGGTTCTAATTATTGTGCTGTTGGTAATAAATCCATTGGTTTCTGTTGGATCTATTCATGCTCTTTTCCAGGCATGTCTTCAGCCCTTCTCGTAATAGCATCAGATTTTCCTCCTTTTTTCCCTAGATGAGACTATATCTTGATATCGTACTGACTAAGTATTTCGCTACTGCAGATTTGCCAGTCACAGAGTTCCTTAATCATGGTTGAGGGTACCAAATTCTTATGGTAAGTGAGAACCAGCACCCGGTGTCTACTTCTTTTTGGATACCGTCTCTATTGCTTTAGGGCTTGGACAATGGCCTGGAGTTCCTTGTCGTGAATTTCCTAATTGTATTCAGCTGGCAACATCCTATTTGACCCGTAGGCTACTAGTTGCCCTTTTCCCTCTGTTCCTTTTTAAGATAGTATGTCTGAGCATACTTATTTTGATGTGTTTGTTACAATTACATATTCTTTGCTATGATAATAAGGTACCAGATATGGTGCCGAGCTAAGTCGTCTTCAAAGTTCATCGAATATGGCTTGTTGTTTTGCTATCCTATTCCATTTGACTTCCTTTTTTGGAAGTTCATATAGAGGTTTGTATATTCAGCTAAACCCTTCAATTAACCGAAGATAGAAATTGCAGAACCCCACAATTCATTGAATTCCTTTTTTAGTTTCTGGTTGATTCCATTTCCATATTGCCTCAGTTTTCACAGGATCAACACTGACTCCATCTTTGTTGATAATGAACCCTCAGTATTCCATTCATTCGTTGTGGAATTTGGATTTGGAAGGCTTGAGGGTCAGCCCTTCTTTTCTTAATGCTTACATAATGGTCTGCAAATGGGTCCGATGTTATTCCATATTTTCCAAATATATCCGAATATCGTCTTGGTAGACGATACAATTTATGTCCAGATATCGACTAAAGATCCTGTTTACCCATCTTTGGAATCCTGCTGGCGCATCCTTGAGTCTGAATACCATAACCATATATTCCTATGTGCCATATTTTGTTGCAAATATGGTGTTCCATTTGTCACCATCCTAGAATCTGATATTTTGATAGGCATTCTGTACGTCGAGTTTTGTGAAGACTTTGTTAGTCCTAAGCCTGTCGAGGGCTTCTCCAATCAGAGGAAGTGGGTATCAGTCTTGTTTGGTAACTTCTTTGAGTCATCAGAGTCAATCTATAGTTTGAGTTTGCTGTCCTTCTCTTTCACAAATAGGATTAGGGACCCCATTGGTATAAGAGTTCCTTATCCATCCTGTGCTTTTGTTGGCACTGATATATTCTCTCAGTTCTTGCTGCTGTTTTCCCTTACAGGGTATAGGTTGCTTGCTGGTACTGTTTCTCTTCTCCTTAGGTGATTTCTAGGTCAACCTTTGGTCTGTATGGCGGCAGGTGAATTTCTTCTTCTTCTTTGAACATGTCCAGGTACTGGTGATATTCCCTTAGAACAATGTTTTGTGGTTTCTCTTTTTCTTCTCCTTTCTTTGCCTTGATGGCTAACTTGGTTCTAATGTTGATAGCTTTGATCCTGCTATGCTCATTTGCCTTGAACTCCCATTTGAGGATTCCAGTTACTTTGCCTCTTTGGTTGAACTTGCCGAACAATCTAGCGGAGATCACGTTCATTTCAATTTTTTAGAGCTTTCGTTTGTCCGTACTTCTAAACCTTTATTAGCCTCTCTTTGTTAGAACCAGTTGCTCTACTAGTCTGGATTGTCCTATGACGATCTTTTCATATATCAAGTGTGCTATCAGTCTGCCTGTTTAACAGTTTATTCGGATTTTCCAAAGTTAATCAGGACTACTTTGATTTCCCCTATGAATGGTCCATAATTACCCCTGAATTGACAGTAAAGCAATGTTTAACTGCCAATCCGCTATTTAGTGCTATCCACCTATAGGTACCGTCAGCTAGGCCAATAGCTATTCTTGTGTTGACTATAACTTGTTCTTTTGCATAAATGGTAATCCTCTTTCTCGCGTACAGGTTGTGTTCTACCGCCTTTGCTGATCTTCTGGTAGGGATTCTAGCAATATCGGTAAATCTTCGTATTATGATATTCTGGGCATCCTTGGCCTGGATCTTGAAGCATTGCATATTCAAATTCTTTTCCTCGGCTTCTGCTTCAGGGACTAGGTCTACCGCTGGTGAGCTTTCCATGCATTCCCATGTACACCTCACACTTTAAAACACAATTTTATTGCTATCCTGATCGAATTTGGATATATGCCTTCTCAAAAATGGCAGAACGTCTTCCGCCTCCTGGTTGGCCAAATCGGCGTTTTGGTAGGTGGCCAATTCTGTATGGTTATCAATATCCATAGGTACTTTGGCTATATGGGTAATAGGTCTCATAGCACTATGCTCCCCATCTTCAAGGTATATTTCCCTAATTTCTTTTACTTTGTTTATTTGTATGCCGTGTCATAGGCTAAATTCTTTGTCTATAAGGCTTTCTGTCACGCTGGAGTCAATCATCTCCTTGATGGTGACTGTTTTTATGCCTGCCATGTACACTTGTTTTGATTATAGCATGGTTTTTTTCTTGTTCCAATCTTTCCATGTGTGATAATGTCACGTAGAGGTTGCCGATTCCCTTAGTTTTGGTTTTTGTGTCCCGCAAACTATCTCTTAAGGGGGACTTTCTTCGTTTTGTGACTCTTCCACTATTTTCCTGGTTTCTATTTCAGGTAAGTTGTTAAGTAGTTTCCTACGTTTGATGTTAGTTTTGCTGTTGAACTGGCTAGTATTGCCCTCCCCGTCACTGCCGTTTTAACAGTTCTTGTTTCTATAAACTAGTTTGGCACAGCCAAGGCAGAAGTTCTAATTCTTTCTCCTGATAAACTCTGCCCGAGAGAGGTTTACTCTTGGTATCCTTCTTGTTACGTCAACATACATCAAATCTCCCCTACTCTCTATATTGTTACTAGGTTTCCATGTACCATTATTGTTTCTTGCAGGTTCTTATTATCATACCTCAACACTGCTATTTCCCCATAGGTAGTTCATCATGCTGATACGGGTTTCCTTTTCAATTGCCCCTCCTGCCAGGTTGTCCACTGTGTCAGCTACCATATACTTGGGAGCTCATGCGTCTTACAATGTCTAATACTTCCCTCTCTGGAATTGACGCCACAGGGTACCATTATCTTCATTGGCTTTCATAGCCATCAGGCGGAAGGAGTTCCATTATTCTGATACTGGTTCGTTTCCTTCTTGCATGGTATCCAGTTTGGTCTTTGCTGCATAATCTGCATCCACATTACCAATCTGTTTCTTCAGTGCTGTAGTAAATTCGTTCTAGTTGGTCCAACTCTCTGTCCTTGTTCCTTCCGCATAAGGGGTTATCTAGCTTGCTGTAGCGTCTTGGAGCATGCTTTTAACATATGTAATTCTTTCTGTATGAGGCATTTCTTCTATTGCTTCAAAGTCTAATTGGCATTGTACTAGAAAGGTTCGTAGTTTGGTCCATATTCCATCAAAGGTCGGAAGTTGTTCCACCTTGTTTCAGTTATTGCTAGATTTTCACTGATTGATTATCAGTATCAGAAATTCCTAGAATTGGGCTGTTGTGAATGCAGCTAATTGGATTCCTGCCCCTCCTGGTACAATAGCTGGTGCTGGAGTGGTTATACTTGCTGGTCTTAGTGTTCCCTATTCCATTGATCATATTTAAGAGGCCTGTTCTGGTGAGACTGGGCTTGCAGTTCTTTGGAACTATCTTCGGGACAGGTATGTGCGTAGTGCTTCTTCTAGTGTAGGACCAAGGTTCGAAGTATAGATTTAGCCTTCCGTGAGATTGATTTTGTGATTGGTAGTGTCCGCATTCTTATAGTTAGGTGTTGCTTAAGTGACACAACCAAATGTTACGATCGTATACTATTAGCTATCGCGCATCAGGTAACTCCTTCTATGTAGGGAGAACCAGTATGACTGGGTCGTCCTTAATTTCGTTATATTAAAGTTGGATTGTTATTGGGCGCGGCACGTATCTCTGCCACCATGGGAGGAGTACTATTTTAAAAAGTACTACCAAGCGATGATTCACTATTCCTCTTAGGCCTATGCCTATATTGTATTGATAGCCGAACCCCATAGTTCCTAGCGTACAACGCCAATCGAGCATTAGGACAATCACGAGGTAAAGTCTTTGTCTTGGAAAGCACTTATATGCTTGCGTGAAGAGTCTTAGCATCTGGCTGTTCTTTTTTTTTTTTTTTTTTTTTTTTTTTTTTTTTTTTTTTTTTTTTTATATCATATATTCATTGTTAAGGTACAAGAACTTGCATGCAGTGGTAGCTATGGCATAAACAAAACCTTAATTCCAAAAACCAAAAACAAAAGAAACCAAAGGCACATAAAGCTCCAACTGGACAGGTAACTGTCCATACACCTCGTACGGTAAACTCAAGAAAGGATAAACCAGCCATGCAAACATACATAAACCAAGCCATCAGGTGAGGAAAAAACGAGAAATTATCAAGAACTTGGGGACGAAAAGAGAGTGTGGCCAGGGGACCCTATGGGGGTTGGGGCAACCCAAGGAGGTGGCGATAAGGGGGGGGATAGCAACATGTCTGGAGGAGAGCCGACCTGCGTCTCTTGTAAATAGGAGACCAGGTTGAGGAGGAGTGGTAGCGATTACCATATGGGGTGGTCCGCGCCTATCCCCACGACACCTTGGAGGTGGCGTCTGCAGGCATCAGCGGTGGCCATGCAGGAGAGTGTGGCGTGCTGGAATTCTTCGTCGAAGTCCCAGCATCGTGGACAGAGGGTGGACTCCCCTGCGGAGTCCCACGAGGTATGAGGGGCTAGATAGCTCTGGTGGGCACGCATTTGGTGAATGCGGTCCGCAATTAACTTGCCGAGGCCCATGAAAGGGTGGGGGGACAGGGACGGTTTGTAGGGGTAGTAGTGTGGGGGAGGGCAGGGCTCTCTCCAGTCATTGTTGAGGATCTGGTTCGCCTGTCTCCTAAGGCCAGTATAGTTTGCACGCATGGCAGTGAGCGGGAGAAGAGGAGGACAGAGAGGTGTGAGATCTGCACGTGGCAAGGCGGCAAAGGACAATGATCCCAGAATGGGGAGGATGAGGTGGGCCATAGCATCCACGGGGAGGTGGGTCCGGACCGGCGGAGAGGGAGGGGCAGTTTTCCAGTGGTGAGGATTGACATTGGGTTGGAGGCGCCGTGTGAGGTGACGCCACGAGTCAGGGACGCGAGACTGCAGCAGGGAGGGAAAGTCCAGGGGGAGCCGCCCTGCGGCTGGGTTGATAGTGGGTAGGGCACATACCAGTCAAAGCACAGCAAGCCTATGGCGATGGGCGCAGAGGAGGCCGATAGGAGGGAGGCAGCTCTCAATAGAGAGGACAGAGAGTCTGGTAGAGTGAAAGCAGTTGTTAACTCATCTCTGGATCTGGTGCCAGAAGACGTCCATGTGCGGCAGCGTTCCGCAGGAGGGTAGGAAGAGGTCAGCCCAATAGGTTAGGATGGTGAGGAGGTGGGTGACAGAAAGGCGGTATCAAGGGTGTGGGGAGAGGCGAGCCCCCGGTGGGGAAAGCCTGCATACAGTGGAGAAGGCACCTTGACTTAGGGCAAGTCGTTTGGAGAAGTGAGTTGATGTGGAGAGGGATGGGGTGAGCAGTAACCCAGCCACCAGAGGGAGCTGGCGGGATGGAAGACCTGCCCAACCAAGTGTATGGGGATAATGCAAGGGGAGATACGCTGGTTCTTGGTGCGGCAGTGAATGAGCTCCATCTTGGGGACTGAGAAGGGGACATTGCATGCTGCTCCGCGACGCTTGATCCTGGAAAAGGCTGCTTGAAGCAGCTGAATGTTGCGGCGATAGGAAGGAGATGATATAGTCAATGCAAAGTCATCAACATAGGAAGTTATAAGACCCCTGTGAAGGGAAAAATAAAGAGAAGAAACATAAATAACAAAAAGCAAATGAGATACAGGAGACCCCTGAGGGGTGCCGACAGAAACGGAAGAGAAAATTCCAGGGGAGCCCTGAAAGAGAAGACGACAGGTGCGGCAAGTGAGGAAGGACTGGACCCAGGAGATGAGGTAGTGGTTGACCCCTTTTTTCCTGAGTACAGAGGAGAGAAAGTCGGGATCCACGTTGTCAAAACCTCCTTTGATATCAAGCAAGAGGGTGGAGACGCGTAGAGCTGGGCGGTGGAGGGTGTGTACTGTATGGGCTAGGATGGTGACGGCGTCAAAGGAGGAAAGGCCTGCAAGGGAGCCACATTGGTTAGGACTGAGGAGGCCACAGGCCCTTGCGACGAGGGCGAGGCGGGAGGCGACAATTCTCACTAGAACCTTGGAGATTGTCTCGAGAAGAACGATGACCCTAAAGAAGGGCAAGTGTCGTAGGACGGCTTTCCTGACTTGTCTAGGACAACTCTGTTGGCTTTTTTAAGGGAGAGAGGGTGGAACCCATAGAGGAGCAGAGGCGAGAGGAGGGCGACTAATAAGGAAGGGGTGGTGCAGTGGACCACTTTCCATACCTCATGGGGGACGGTATCAGGACCTGGTGCAGAGAATGAGGAGGAGGCCCTGAGGGCGGCAGTGATCTCGTCTGAGGACAGCTTAGGAGCATCGGAGTAGGGGCGGAGGATACAAGGGGCGCGCGGGGGGACAAGGTAGAAAGAAGTGGGTGAGGAGAGCACTGTTCATTGACTCTGTAGTGTCGGACCCTGGGAAGGTAGGGAAGCAGGTTATGGGAGAACCTAAGGCAAGTCGCTTGGTGGCCCAGAGGGAGGAGGGAGTGGCATTCAATCAGAGGGATGTCCAGTGGGCCTTTTTTCCTCTATTAAGGCTTTGAAGTAGCCAAGGCGGGCAAGCCTGGTACCAGAGATGTCACTGGTAGAACGTGTAGAGCGGGCTTTGCAAGTTGCACAGTTGTGTTCTTTCCTAAGAGTAGAGAGGAGGGGTGACCACCAGGGCTTGGCCCAGAGTGACGAACACAAGAGGGGTGTGTGGTTATGGAGTTAGGATAGAATGTGACTTAAGTTTGTGTCGAACTATGAGGAGAGAGAAGCAGAGGTGGGGAGGCGGAAGGCTTCAGGGACTGTGAGCTCCTCAAGCAGGGGCGAGAGGGTGGCCCAGTCAGTCAGGGCCCAGTTGGGCAGTTGAGGTGGTTGTGAGTCCTTAGGATACCTAAAGGAGAGCAAAATGGGAACGTGATCTGAGCCAGACAAAGGGAGAGGGGTGCTCTATGAGGAGAAAGATGGAAATAAACCCGGAGAAGCAAAGGAAAGATCTAAAACGGACGGCCTACCACCGCCGCCCAGAGGGAAGCGGGTGAAGACCCCAGGGGTATTCAAGAGCTGGTAGCCAAGCTCAGCTGCTCATGAGAAGTAAGGAAAGGAAACCGCTAACTCAGTAGGAGAGTCGGCCCATAATGGGTCACCGGAGGGCTATTGAATATTAAAATCGCCTAGGGAGAGAATAGGAATCTCATCTAGGGGAAACAATTCAAGAAGAGAAATTGTACGCGAGGAGGAGGCCCTACCAGGGAGTGAATATGAGTTCAGTACCCGGAGGCGTGAAAAGGAAAAACCACACAGTTCATCCATCTGGAAAAAATCCTGGCCCATAGTGTCAGATATCCCAAAGAAAACGGGAAGTATGACACTCATAGAAAGTAGGGAAGAAGAAACATAACAAGCTACGCATAGCTTTTTAGGGGAGGAACAGGCAGGCCAGAAGGACTTGAAACCCGAAAAACTGAGGACAGGGCCTCGAAACACAGGGGGGTCCTGGATACACACCAGGGAAATAGCAAAGGAAAGTTCAACTAAAGAATTAAAAAAGGCAGTAAACACATCCTAGCTACCCAGGTAGTTGTGTTGAGCAACGAAGAGAAAGGACGAGGCCCAAGGGGCCTCATGCAGGGGAGGAATAGTTGTGTAATTCATTACTGGGCAGAGCCAATAGGATTACGCGGGGCAGGAGAGGGGCCGGGCTCCACCTGAGTGGGCGGGGCACCATGCCGTGAGGAAGACCTGGACATGCCAGAGGCGGACTGGATAGGTCTCATTGGCTTGAGGGTGTTTAGGTCAAGGGTAGGACCTAAAGGACCTGGAGGAGGTGTGGAGGGGTGGGAGATGGTCGTAGAGCCAGGGGGAAGATCTGACAATACGTCCATCTCGTCATCATCTGGGGTAGGTTGGGTGGGAGCTGGAGCAGGGGGGGGAGGAGCTGGTCTAGATGGGCAGTCCCGATCATGGGCGGAGTGATCCCAGTCGCTGTTCGGGCAGCAGGGGGGGGAGGTCAGGCAACAGCTGAGCACGACTTTGGTGTTGCCCTGCTTGGGGCAAGAGGGATTGGAGCATCTATTGTCGGCTCTCGTGTGGTGGAGAGAGCAGAAGGGGCAGACGGGGTGGGGTGTTTTGCATCGTGGGGCCACATGACCAAAGGCCCAGCAGTTGTGTCATTGTGTGTAGGGAGAGAAGGAGAAGGCCCTTTCAGACCGCCTGTTGGCTGAGAAAAGGGGGACATGTGGTAGGAGGGAGGAGTCATGCTCAGGAGCAGTAGTTATGACAAGCGAGCAAGAGTGTTTGAGGCGGGAGGCCGGGTCCCTATTAAGGAACCTAGGAGACAGGATAGGAATACCGGTGGAGTTGTGGGTTGAAATGGAGAGGCGGGAGAAGAGGTCATAATCATTCTCGGGGAGGCATGCGGAGGGAACTGAGTGGATCGCAATCTGAACGGATGTAGGAGCCGTGCAGCAGGTGAGCCTAGGGTAGTCGCCGACTGGAATGGACTGGTCGAGGCGCCTAGTGAGGGCCACGAAGTATTGGGCATAAGAGAGGGCAGGAACTTGGCCATCCAGGCCAGTTAAGGAGACAGAGCCGCGGTCCTGAACCGAGGCCTTGAAACCACAGGGAAGGGCGGAGTTGGCATCGACGAGAACTGAGGCTACCAGGTCGGGAAGAAGGCCAGCGATGACAGCCGCATCAAGGCGGAGGGCAGGTAATGAAAGGGGGTCGAATAATCGGCAACCTGCAGTGGTGAGCGGGTGTGGAGGAGGTGGTGGTCGTGCTTGAGGGGAGGGGGAGCCAGGACTGGAGGAGGCCGTGGTGGCTTGGTTGGCAGCAGCAGCCGCAACTTTGGCTGCAGAGGGAAGACTAGTTGGGGACTTTCTCCTATTCCTTCTGCCTACCACGATCTGGGCATAGGAGGGGGCAGAGGTGTCGCGGTCGCAGAACTGATCACCAGAGAAACCATGGATTACCAGGGGGGTGCCTTCAGAGGCAGGGGCAGGAGGTGGGGCAGGAAGGGCAGATGTGGGTGCTGGGCGCCTCTGGGTCATGCCAGGACGGGGAGGTATAGTAGGAGGAGTGGTGGTAGTGGCGGGGGTAGGTGGAAGAGTGACACAGTGGGCCAGGTCACGAAGCTCAGAGCGGATTGAGGCCAGGCTGGGGGCTGCTATATAAGCAGTTTGAGTGGAGTTGGGTAAGCCGGCACTGAGAAGTGCGACTGCAGTGGAGAGGGAGTCAATCTGGTCACCAAGGGCCGAGATTGCCCGAAGGGCGCCACACTGGAGAGGGATCAAAGTAATCTCGCCAGTGGAGAGGTCATCCTGGCCTGAGGGAGAGATGGTGGGGACCTGAGCAGAGGAGAAGTTGATGACTTCCTTGGTTTCGTCAAGGAAGGAGGATAAGAACCTGAGATGGGGGGGGATGTCCACAGTGGAGGCGGTGGCTGAGGGTGGTGCAGGGGTGGAGGCGAAGAGAGGGGGAGGAGGGGGACTGGCTTGTGCTATGTCCAGGCTTAGGGTACGTAAGGACCTAAGCGAGGAGAGGTGTGGGTGGGATCGTGGGAACTGAGTACACTTTTGACGTGGTGGTGTAAAATGTAGGGGCAGGAAAATAGGGGAAGCAAAGCGTGTCTTAGCTTCAGGCTGCTTCAAGGTCCTGATATAAGCACTCTTCCAGCAACTCTAACTCTAATGACTTATACTTATGAGTCACATGACCTGTATGACTCATAGTGTGTCATAGTATGAAATCCATCAGCTGACTCTCATCAGTCAACTGCACAATATACTAGTTTCAATCATAACTTATAAAACAAGTCATATGCCTTATAATGGTCACATGCGCGAAACCCAGACTCATATTTTGACTCATGTGCAAATCTTATTACATCATATAACTCACAAGTATTAGTCATACACACGATTAACCAATCCTAATATCATATAATAAAGTTTGTACTAGTGTGCATCATGTGAAACTCGATAACTCTTAATGACTCATAGCACGAAATATCCAACCCTTGTCACTTATAACTATAAGTCATGTTAAAACCTACCTTGCTTAATCAACCATCATGCCATCTTGTTTGACTCACATATATGATTTTATTACTCACATATTACTTACATTATCAGTGATTAGTTTCGCACATGTGACCACTTTTGATTAGTGGACTTGTTTTATGAGTTATGATTGATTTTGGTAAATTACGTAGTTAACCAATATGAGATAGCTCCTTGATTTTCACAGTATGACTCAATATGAATCATGTCAGAAGTGTACTTCTTAGATTAGCGTAACCAGGGTGTTCCTAGTGGGGAGATTACTGATATAAGAACCTCTAGGTAGCGTGTAGTTTGGCTTCTTCATGTTACCATCTAAGTACTTTCATATACAATTACTTGAACTTTGTCAGTATGGCCCACCGTTAGCATTGCACAATAGCAGCCATATAGTGTGTTTAACAATACAACTTAGCTACAGGCATAGGAACATAAGTAGATCCTCATCTGGGATGATTATTTGAGATAGTAATATACCCTTGGTCCCTGAGATTAGTGCCACAGCCACTCTGCATGTGCCTAGCATGAAGGATATTGAGGATAACCTACTTGTTATTGTGATATCTATAGAAAAGTAGTTAATTGTTGACTAACAGTTGACTAGCATCAGATTCCAACTGTGAATAGGTTAAAGAAAAATAGCACTTCTTCCAATTCCTACTGTTTCAAGCCTAATTCAATATTCAACAACACAAAAAAGCCAAGTTTACAGATCCTAGTGATATGCAATAGCCTCCTATGTTGCTTTACTGGTGATGAGATTTGTATAACAATAGGCACTGCTTATAGTAGAAGAAGAGTAAAATGTATCATGGAGGGTCTGGGAAATCATATTCAAGTTCCTTGATGAAAGTTAACCATTTGGCCTGTTGATAATCATCTATACATTGCATGGTATATGGGTAAGTTGGACTGAACATTTGATTATAGGCTTCATACACTTTGGACAGATGAGTCTATGTTTTCCATAACAAGATTTCCCAATCTGTCATGGGTGGCTTGGAAACTAAGTGAAGGATTCCTCATTGATTTTATTAACAAAATAAACCAGTCTGAAAGTCAGACTAAAATAGTTTCAGGAATCTTCTGTCATACAAAGAGGTCAACCCTTGGTTTTATTCTCCAGAAAGCCAAGATAGACTCTGCTTTATATGTTTAGGAGATTTTCCTTCCACAACTTGAAACTTCTTGGCAACATTGTTGCCAATATTACTGACGCGTTACTAGACCGTAGGACGGCCTACTTGATTATAATAGTAAGGCAACTAACTACTGACATCTATAAAAGAGGTAAATTCTATGATGGCTGGCTAGCACAGTCAGCAGACTTTACAATAATTCTACTCTTCTTGCACAATATCAAGAACCAGCTGCATACAACCTGGACTTGGATTGTTGATATTGGAACTTTGAAAATAGCTCTAAATACTGTTTGCCATACATTCCCTAATTCTAAGCTTTAAGACATTATTAGAACTATGCCCCAACACCTACAAGCTGTTATTGATCCAGATGGTGAGGCAACTAGGTACTGATATTTGTATATTAAATAGTTTATTCACTTCTCTGTCTTTGCCCACTGTATTCACTGGGTGTTACTCCTGAGACTGCCTGTTTTGGAAGAGACCTGACAGTTTGCCGACACCAAAAGGTATTCATAAGTTTTCAATCAAATTTCCCAATATGGTTTGGTCCATATACAAATGCCGCACCTACTTTTGGAAACTACTTTTGTCAACCCCATAGTACTTTCTGGCACTGCTCCAGATTGTGTGCCTGCGATCATCCTGATCCTGATGCTGCGGTCCAGAAGCCCCAACCTTGGCACGAGTATCGCTGTCAACTTTCATGCCCCCTAGGGCCTCATTTATTCTTCTCATGTTTTGTTGCCCTTGTATCGCTTATCCTACCCCTATTAGGGCTTCGAGGTCTGTACGGTAGTATCGTTGCCGGTTCACGGGCCTGGTGTAATTGGGGTGGGTTAGGGTTGGTTGTGATGCTTCCACAGATCCAAGCTTGCAAGTCATCTGAAGCTCTGTTGTCAGACCTCCAATGACTCCATCGCTACTCTCTGTCAATGCTTTTTTCCACTGAAGATCGGCTTTGCCAACCACCCCATTTATACTAACTGAAATGGGTCAAGCCTATTCTTCCAAACAGCGCCCTCAAACTTCTGGTTTGTCTAACCCGCTCATCTTCCTAAAACCCCATTGCAACTCTTTCCTTTGCCGAGTCACTTTAACTAACCATGCTTTCCGCCCAACTAGCAGAGGAACTCTCCCGCCGCCTCGCGGAGCGCTTCGCACACCAGAGCTTTAATGGCGTAGAACTCTACTCTCTCAAGGACAACTTCCGCACCCTGGCAGACATCCACAAGTCCGACACTGGCGGCGGGCTCTTGTACTGGAGCGAGGACACGCTTGTAAGGTTCTTGGCGATCCCGGATTGCCTGGAGGTGGGAGCGATATTATTCCGCTCGGTGTCATATATCGGGGCGTTTCCCTTTCCGAGTCTTGCCCCGGTCGTGTTGGACTTTGAGGCGCTGGTCAAAGTTGTGGTTATTCTAACGCGAAGATACAACAGTCTGATTGGGGGGAGGAGACCGGATTCGTTGAAGTTGCTATTTAGGTCTTTGGCGGTTTATGATCGGGGGGTTCACCAGGAGGGGGGGAGTGATGGTGGAGTGGGAGAGGCGAGGGGGAAGGCGCTGGATGTGGACTTCCCGTCGCATAGTGAAGAGGAGGAAGATGATAGAGATGATCTGTCGTTTGCGGCTTTGGACGCTCTGGACGCAATTGAGGTTTTTGGGCATACTGAGAAGTCGAACATTTACCATGCGCGTATCCCACTGGATAACTTGAGGAAGTTGATTGCTTTTTTGCTCGTCATTGCTCCGCTTGAGCCTAACCAGCCCATAGCACAATTCGCTGATAGACTTACACCCGATGCTCTCGCAGGAGTGCGTGATGCTGCAGAGTGCATTATCAGAGGGTTCAGGTGCGAAGATGAGAAAGGGGTACTATACAGAGACTTTAAACCGAGGATCAGGGGAGCATTGGTTTGCTTCCTCTCGAATTATTCCAACTGCTCCGAGTTACGGGGTCTAACCCGCATAGCCAATCATGTTCGCCCCCTTAGAACCCCTCTTTGAACACCTCCTCTTTAGCAAAAAAGTCGACATGTCCGTAGCCACCCCCCCAAACAACCCCGAGCCTCCAATACCACTCCTCTCCACCGAAGGCCAAATAATGGACCTCAACCTCCTCAGCCAACTCTCCTTCTTCATCCCGGGCACCCACCTCTGGCGCCGGCTCCGGCTCCTATACGCGGGCTCAGAGGCAGGCTTCAGCATGGGCTCCTTCGAGACCAAAGTCCTGAAATGGGCCGCCCCAACCCTCTTCCTAGTCTCAGGCACGTGCATCCCCTTCCCTGCCCGAACTCATGCACAGCAAGCCTTCCTAGCCCGCATACCGTCGAAGAAGTATCCCCCCTCTGGTATCCAGTATGCTGGAAGACTAGTCTTTGGCGCGTTCCTGAACGTCCCGTGGAAGCTTTCGCATAAGGGTTTGATATAACCAACCCTAAGCTCTCCGTGTCATGCGCACTCGCTGACGAGAAGACAGACTGCTTCGGCGATGCCCACTCCCTGCTCTTTCAGCTGGAACCTATACACGAGGTGTTCCATGCATCTCGGGCTTCCGCAGAGTATGCTTACTTTAATAAAGACGATGGAATAGGTTTCGGCTCGCCAGTACAAAAGCTCAAATATCACCATTACCACAACAACCAAGACTGCCTCAATCTCGGGCCCGTATCACTGACATTTGACCACTCGTTTGAGCACGGCGTTTTTCAGAACACCGGAAACGGCGGCTCATATCATAACGTCAGAGACGCAGAATATTACTCGCGGGACGTTTTCGAAATAAAGGAGATTGAGGTGTGGGGCTGTGGCGGGAATAGTGAGGCCGAGGCCCAGAGGAAGGCGTGGGCGTGGGAGGAGCGGGAAGCGCTCCTCCGCAGGCAGGTTGCTCTTGGGATGGATCCCGACCGGATAGGGTGGGTTTACTTGCCGTTGTTGATAGTTGGATATTTTGCTAACTCTTTCATTCATTCATTCATTTTCTTTTCAAATAGGCATTGCTAGGGATTGCGGGGTTGGTGTGGCAGAATAGTAGTTGGGGGAGTCTGCCATGAGCTTCGCTTGATTGACGGCTGCCTATATCTCCCAGCTGGACTTTTTTCATGGATGGCTTGACCGCTGCTGAAGTTATGTTACGATTAGACCCGGAATCAGTATTGCATCGTGCTGGTCATAGGAACATTGGGATGGCAAAATGGCACTGGAAATGATAACTTGGTGTTGGTGCTATCATATGCGAGGTTGGCCATTCATTAGTTATTCTGCCACCTGCCGATACAAGTGTCGCCCACTATTATCTGGGAGGGAAGAAAACGAAAGAGGAAAGGCATGCAAATGACATGTATGGTTGATAAGCTATCATACCTATCATACCAATTCCGGAGAGAAAAAACAAAAAGGCCGAACCCTATCGTTGAAAACCCCCGGCGGCCAGCGACAAAGATACTAGTGCAGAAGCCGAGTGACACCCCACCCACTGCCGGAGCCAAAAACTATTACTGTGTTTCCACCCCCCATCCGATTCTAATCAATCGCAACTTCAACCACAAACCATAGCCAACCCCCTTTACCAGACCGTGCCGAAACCACGGGTTAAAAAGATAAAAAATGACCCACCCTCTCACACTAACCCGCGCATTCTAACGTTCAATTCCCCTCTTCCTACACATCCTGCATAAGCATGCGCTTAGAGGCACAAGCTACGCGCGCACCGACGAACTGCTAGGTCAGATTTCGCGACACTGGGTTTGTTCCTTTCGGTGACCCCTCAGAATGGGGGAGGAGGGCGATCAGAGTGTAGAGTTTGTTAATCTCGTAGATACAATAAAGGCGATGTCGCGCTGGATGAGGTACTGCGTACGATACCATACCCTGGGCACTGTTGCACTGATATGCTGATCGACCACCTGCCCAGTCTAGTTGGAGTAGTGGTACACCGCTACCTCCTGGTCTACGCATTTCCTTACCCTGAACTAACCCCGCCCCAACTATATAACATGATCGAAGCGCCCCTAAAAACCTTGCGCCGCCACGATGCTAGAAAACCTGCTCAATCTCAAGGAGCGGCTTTCCGCTGCACTAGCACAGAGTACCCCACAAGAAGTCGAAGTCAATAGAAGGGTGGGGCAACTGATGCGGGAGGTTGAGAGTGCCTTTAATAGAGTTTTATAGGGAGGATGATGTAGGTATAGGTATGATAGTGTATGGCATGAAGGAGGGAGGGAGGGGGAGAAACAAAGGCGATCGCTTGGACTGAGTTGTGTGTGATCGTGTGTACTACTGTAAAAGCGGTATACTGTAATATGGTAGGTATGGCACGAGAAGGCATGATATCTGCGATATCTCCCAGTAATAAAAGCAACAAACGAACTCTTATGGTGCACTAACCTAACCCAACCTAACTTGGCCTGGCCTGGTTGGTGATAGCTCTTGCATCAGTCGGATCTTGATAGTGCGTAGTATCGTATTCCCGCCCAAGGAGCGCCATGGTAAGAATGGAGCCAAAAGGAAAGAAAAAGAAAAATGTAAAAGAACAAGCCAAAGCAAAAGACTAATTCCGCCCTGAACAGAAAGTGATGAAGTAGGTAGGAGAAGAGAAAAGTGAAAGATAAAAGACCACCATCTACGCCGTCCGTCTAATTGCCAAAACACCAAAGTCACGAAGGCAGCTAACTCTGTCGTGGTTAATGATGAAAACATGAATGCTTTGGAAAGGAGAGAAGTAAAGAAATAAATAGAGAACCGGTAAGCAAAGAGCAGATGAATAAAAGACTTCATGAAAGCCATCCGGTACTCCGAACCGTAAACCGTTATGCCCCCATCCCCTAATATACATGAGTGTATGCATCGATTTTTGAAATGCAAAAAAAAAAAAGAAAGAAAGGAAGGAAGGAAGAAGCGGACTGGACTGGACAGGACTCGTGACTTAGAACGAAGAGAAACCCCCGCGGTAAGCAATATAATTCAAGGGGTAATCAAAAAGTATTAGGGCAAACAGCACTCGCAAGCTAAGTATCGACCAGAGACGATAGTGTATGGACCGAGCCATGGAAATGACTATGATTTAGGGGGAGGCCTAAGTTCATTGGCCGGGTTTGGAGGTAGATCGATGAGGTCGGGGTGGGGTT
This sequence comes from Tuber calosporum, assembly GCA_003316355.1. NCBI lineage: Eukaryota > Fungi > Ascomycota > Pezizomycetes > Pezizales > Tuberaceae > Tuber > Tuber calosporum. The sequence continues at coordinate 9,758 of QFET01010512.1, read as the reverse complement.
TGGTGAGGCCTTTGGTGCAGGATTCATTGGTAGGCTCGGTTCGTGATTCGTCATCATTAGTGGTAGCACTGAGAAATATCTCGTCGTCCCGGCGTTTGTAGAAAAGAAGGTATGCCTTTGATTTTGCAACAGTCTCTGGAGGAACCTTGGTGATCCGGTCATCGTCAAGTAGCCACCATTCTTCTTGGTGCTTCGTGTAAGCGACATAATGTCCGAAGTTGGCGCTATACCACGTCAGCTAACGAAGGAAGAGAGATGCTAGATTTGATCATACCCTGTCCCTTGATGAACAACCACGGCGTAAAGATCATATAAGATTGGGTTATTGACATCCTGTTCGCACCAAGTTTTCATGTCTAGGCCTTCGAGAGGGAATCTAACATGTGTGTCTACTTTCTGCTTGCCCCCACGTACTTTGTGGCTTCTCCAGCGGAATCGTTTTAAGTGGATACAGAGAACGTGAGGTAATACTCCGAAAGCAATCGCCTTCGAGAAGGCTGCCTCGGATCCACAAGACAAGCAGGAGCGAGCAGTGCCGTTTGTCGATGAGGTAACAGAAGCTGGTGGAGATGGAGAACCCTCAAGCTCTTCAGTGGTGGCGAAGAGATTCAGGCATTCCTCAAGGGTACTTGAGCGCATATCGCTCTTACAAACTGGTGGTAGTTGCTCGGGAATAACTAGACTTAGGTCGAGAAAGGGGTCAGGCTTGATAGTATATTTCGAGCAAGAATGGCATATAATCTGATAAATACTCGGATCAGTAAAGGGGCCGATAACACAAAACAAAGGGGTTGGCACCTTGTTCCACAATACACCTCCAAACACAGTCTGCACAATCGTATCCTCCTCCTCAACCTGCTCAGACGCAAGTTCATCTTGCATGCGTTCTAGGGAGCACTGAGCAATGGTCAGTGGCGGTCGTTTCACATGTTGAAGTACACTTACCCGAAGAAATTCCTGGGCATCCTGCTGTTCATGACGCTCGTGGAAAGAAGGTAGCACTGTAGCCACGGCACTAGCAAACTTATGAGGTGAAATGACTGGGGAGAGGCGGAGGGTGGAACGGCGCGCACGGGATCCCGTGCGAGCTTCGGTCGGAATGTGGTAAACCCACATCATCTTTAACAATCGAGAAAACTCGTCACAGAGATTGCTATATCCGAGTAAGCCACTGTAAATTCCAAACTATCCCTGCGAAGAGAGGAGAAAGCGGATAGAGGAGTGTAAGGGGGGTTCGTACATATTGGTGGGAACTATAACTTGTTCCTCTAGTCTCGCAGCCCTACGAGTTCTCGGTCTCGACATATGTAAACTTAAGGCAGTAGCGGAATCGCTGCTACCGATGCTGGCATCCGATCCCTCGGTAACTGGTGGCTCTCGTTGGAGAAAATACTCCCGGAGAACGCGAGTATGGCTCAACGCTTGGATCACAGCATTGTTGTAGCAAGTGTTTCCGAGATTCTTCAAGCCAACCACCTTTACACGTTTTCTTGACGGCGATGTATCATTTCCATAATCGAGAATTTCCGCCTCCTCTGCGGGACGTTTCTTTCCTCTTGAGTTAACCTTTCTCGAGTATGTTTTCTGGGGTAGGCTGTGCATTCCTTTTGGTGAATGTTTGTCCGGCGTAACAAGTGTGCTGCTAGGAGTGCTCTCCCGCAGACTAGCCAAAAACAAATCCCCGGCTGTAGAACCCTCTCTGTCCTCTAGGGTAGCAAGTGACTCTGGTGGAGACAAGGTAAACGACGGCCCTGAGGGATTGCCAAGGACAGGGGCAGACAGGTCATCCATATTTCCCACTGAAGAGGCCGAAGATTTGAAGGCTATTGATGGTGACGGTGATGGGAGCGAGCGTACCACCTCAGGAAAGACAAAAGTTGGAGACATGGTAAACGGCCCATTTCCTCTCATAGACTTTAAATCGATATAGTTAGCAATTGTTCCAGGTTCCCAAAATAAGGGAAATATTTCCCACACCTTGCGGAGGTAGTAGAGTTTGGCAAATGTGAGAGGGGATGGAAGGGATGGGAGTGTCAAACATTGAAATTCATGGTGAATGTGACTGGCTCTGATAGTCCTCAGGGTCTCCAAGGTTGATTCCAGGGAGAGAGCCTTTGCGCAGATAGAACAGAATGCGCACAGTGAATTTCCGTGGGATTTTTTTTTCCCTTTTATTTTATTTTTATAACTCCTTTCTAGTTTTCTTCTTTCGCTGGTTCGAGAGCTGATAAAAGCCACTTAGATAATGATTGTAAACGGCGAGCCGGAATGTCTCGTGGGAGGAAAGGTAATGGCACGGCAACAAAGTCAAAAAGCTGCGAAGATTGTACCAGTCCAGACAAATCGGGACGAAATTATTAAATTGAAAACAAATGAGTGGATATGGGTAGGCGAAAGCGGCACCGGCAGAAAAAGGCAACAGGAGATCGGTCCAAGGCTGTATTGTATCTGGGTACAAGTGGCAAAGAAAAAAAAAAAA
>QFET01010510.1:0-11524 GCA_003316355.1 Tuber calosporum | reverse complement strand
GACCACTGGCTGGGCTGAGGTTCGGTAAGCTATACCAACTGATCTAGGGGTAGTTACACTTCTCCCCTCTTCCATAAGTCTGTCCTCAGACTTAGTTTTCTTGTTTGGGCTTATTTTTTCCCACTTGTCCCCCTTTCTGGTACTTTTCATACACGGTGATCCCTTGGCTTAGCAGGATACCGGTCATGAAAACGCAGCAATGGCTCGCCTGCGGTTCCTTCTAACATCTCGAACGGCTCCCATGAATTTTCTTAACTGCCATACCCTTCCCACGACACCAAGTATTGTACAAACCGGTGTGGGAATTTTGCTTTCATACTTCCATACTACCGGCTTTATACTATGGCTCTTACTATATACCTGGGCTCCAAATTAACGATGTCGGGTTCTGGTATGGCTTTAGCAGGTCTGCCTACCAGATCCTCACGGTAAGGTTCCAGAAGTCCCACATTGAAGACCGGATGGATTGTCCACCTTGCAGGCAGCTGTCGCTAATAAGCCCGTGTCCCTATTCTCCTCTTAACTACAAAAGGTCCAAATCTCTTGTAGTCTAGTTTCTCCTTAGGTCGCTTAGTGCATATGTTACGTCGGTCCAACATAACACGGTCTGCCTTCTTAGCTATGCTTTGGAATACATCCTCCAGGGTGACTGACTCCGTTGATGGGAGACGCTTCTGGTCATGCCATTTCCGCTGTCGTTCCTGGACCCATTGTAGTGTCTCTTGAATGTCTTGCCATGTCCCCTCCCAATCCTTGATGACAAGTTCACTGTTTGGGTGTATATTTTAATGTTCAGACACGGCCCCGAACCAATTTGTCCGTGGCACAAACCCGTAGTTCGCCTCTAAGGGTGACACCCACGACGACTCGGATACTGACGTATTGTATGCCTGCTCCGCTAAGGGTAGCAGTGCAGCACAATCGTCTTGCTGGTTGGAACAGTACCTTCTTGGATACTGTTCCAAGGTCTGATTAACCCTCTCAGTTTGCCCATCTGTTTCCGGATGGAAGGCCGTAGATACATAGAGTTTAATTTGTAGTAGATCCATGAGACTCATCCAAAACTTGGATGTGAAACGGGTATCGCAATCAGAAATCATCGATTCTGGGAGCCCATGCAATCGCCAAATCTCCTTCAGAAATGTGAGAGCAAGTTCCTTTATGGGCTCCTCAGTTGCTAAAGGAATAAAGTGAGCCATCTTGGAGAATCTATCCTCTATGACACAAATCTTTGTATATCCCTCTGAGTTTGGTAATGCCACAATGAAGTCCATGGAAATAGCATTCCATGGTCTCAACGGAACTTCAATAGGCTTAAGTAAGCCAAACTTCTTATGCCGGATTGTTTTGCTTTTTTGGCATACATCACAGGTCCAAACATATTCAGTGATGTTTTCCTCCATTCACGGCCAGTAGAAGTTTCCCTTAACTCGTGCTATTGTCTTATATGTTCCAAAGTGTCCACCGATGCGTGAATCATGTTCTGCTTCCATGATTGTTCGATTAAGCCCCTCGTCTTTCGGAACATACCACCGATTCTTGTAGGTGAGCAAGTCCTTTTCCACATCGAAATGGGCATCCACAGTGTTACTTTTGTTAACCACTGCCTTCAGGACTACCAGGTACGCCTGGTCTAGTTTCGCCGCAGCAAGCAAGGCTGTCAGAAAATCCAGACTGCAGGCGAAACCCGGGACAAGAAAGTAACATTTGTGGGCGCAGGAGGTCTCGTTCCTACTGTGTGTGCCACTGCCCAGGACGAAAAAATGTTTGTGGTAGTGGATCACTCCCCCCTTCCAGGCGGTAATCCCTACGCCAGGATAACGCATCCGCCTTCTCATTAAGCCGGCCTTCTTGGTATACCACCTTGAAGTTAAACGGCTGTAGGAATTCCGCGCAGCGGTGTTGCCTCCGGTTTAGGACCTTGGTACTATTAAAGTACTCCAGATTCTTGTGGTCTGTATACACCACAATCTGGTCCTCCACCGAGCGCAATAGATGATCCCATTCCTTGAATGCTGCGACGATCGCCGTCATCTCTTTATCGTGAACATCGTAGTTCACCTCCGCAGGCAGGAACTTCCTACTGTGATAGGCCACTGGGTGCCATTTCTGGTCATCACATAATTGGGATAGCACAGCACCCAATGCGAAATCAATGGCATCTGTCTCCAACTTAATTGGACGAGAGCCATCAAAGTGTGTCAGAATGGGACCAGTGGTGAACAACTCTTTTAGATGTTCCAATGACCGCTCACAAGTGGGCGACCAGTCCCACTTTACATTCTTCTTGGTCAGATCTGTCAGAGGTTATGCCACTTTACTAAACCTGTTGATGAATAGACGATAGAAGTTCGTAAAGCCCTAGAAGCATTGAACGTCAGTTACCTTCTGTGGAGTCTTCCAAGCCTTGATCTCCTCTACCTTACCAGTCGTCATAGATATCTCATGCTAAGATATCTTATACCCTAGGAATTCAAGTTCCCTTTGGTGGAAGCTGGACTTCTTATGCTAACGCAAAGACCTGCCTTGCGCAGTCTCTCCATTACCTGACGAGCTAACGAAAGATCTTCTTCGATCGTCTCTGAGTATATCAAGATATCATCCATATAGGAGATGACTCCTGCATCAAGCATATCCCTGAATACGCTATTGATCATACTCAGGAAGGTAGATGGTGCGTAGAATAGCCCAAACAGCATTACCGTATACTCGTACAGGCCATAACGACTCTTGAAGGCGGTTTTCCATTCTTCACCCGGTGCCATCCGGATGAGATAATAGCCATTTTTCAGGTCCTGCTTAGTGAACACTGTGGCTTTCCCGAGCCTATCTCGTAGCTCATTCATCAAAGGCAAAGGATACTTGTTCTTAATAGTTATCTTATTAAGTCCTCGATAGTCGATACAAAACCGCAGCGTTCCATCTGGCTTCGGCACAAAAAGGATAGGGGCTCCGGCGGACGACGTAGAACGCCGGATCTTCCCTTGTTCCTCCATTACCCGGATGTAGTCATATAGTACATCTAATTCTCGCTTAGAGAGGGGGTATTTGAGCCCCGAAGGGGGTTTGGCCCCCGGCTCGAGTTCAATCCTGTGATCAAACTCAGTAAGTCGGGGAAGGGAATTTATATTTTCTTGACTGAAAATATCTGCATAATCCCTATATTCTGGTAGTAGGCTGACGCTAATGTCCTTGCCATCTTCTCCAGTATATATTGCCATACCCAAAAGGTACACCTGACTACTATCCTCGGCTAGGAGTTCTTGACTGGTGATGAACTCCATTCGTCGCGTAGCGACAAGACAGTTTGTCTTACAGTATTCTGAATGCCACTTCAGAATACCAGTTTCCCAGTCAATATTAGGATTGTGGTCCTTCAACCACGACATCAGAAGATAGCCGTCCACCTTGGTGTCCGGCATATCTGCAAGTTCGAACCTTATATCATTCACATGGTCACCTATCTTCATTCTCACCGTCGTGGTGTAATGTTCCCCAGACCCTGGAATCTGGTTGCCACTTGCATCAGAGATTGGTGTCGGATGTTTCCGACAGATACATGGTAATTGGGCTTTCTTAACCCATGTGCTACTTAGCACGGCACCCGTAGCGCCACTGTCCAACAGAAGGAAGGCTTCCTTACTATTTCTATGCTTCTTGAAATTCCAGTCCAAGCGGACTTTCACGTGTATTGTTCTAGTGTGGGGCGGCGGGCCAACTAGCCTCCGCCGCTTAGCGGGTCTTTCTTCGCTAACAGGTTTTGTTCGCCTAAGCGTCATAATGGATCTCTTGTTTATAATAAAGTGTGGGTGTTTATTATCACGCCAGCGAGATTTCGGGTATTTAACCCTCCTCAGGTAAACTTGTAAATAAGTTAAATTGCTTAATCAAGTCCTGCCTGATTGATATACATAAGTGAAACAAAACCAATGAAAGCAGACCATCTCTATCGGTCTTCCCCAAGGAAAGCAAACAACAAAGGAAATAAGAAATAAACCCTCGCAAAACCTTAACAAAAGAAAACCCGTAATCCCACCCTGTCCTGACAGTGGCGGATCAGCCTTGTTCTTTTATAAGGGTGAGGGGACTCACCTAGTCAAATTTACCTTTCTTTCTTCACTTTTCCTCCGCGCCTTAATGCAAAGAGTGGTAGTCAGCTTTCTGGTTTCTCAGACACTGCCTAAAGGGCTTAGCTAATTACTTCCATCATTGTCAACCTCCAAAATCGGAGGACAGCCGCGGACCTCGGTAACCCTTTTGACAACAGGGGGTGGAGCCTAAATGCGACGGTGTTTAAATACCGTATGTGCTAAATGCTCAGCCTCAGAAGCATACCTCTTGTGTGAGGGTTTGATTGATTGCACCACGGGTTCGGTAGCAGTATCCTGTTTCCAATAGTGACTCTCGGTTCCACACCGTTAACATTACTTTAACCGACGGCGTTTGTCAATCAGAGTAGTCGGAATATCCGATGTTTGATTTCATAGTCTGAATTTTAACCCGCGAGGGGTGGGCCTTGCTCGCTTGAGGCCGCGGATTTCTGTTCCCAGCACGTCGCTCCTTCTTTCGTTGTCGCTTAGCGACCGTGGACCTGTCATCTCCTCGTTCGAGGGTGGTAGGCTTTTCCTTAACAACCGTTCTGTTGAAGGATGCAACGTCTTCCAGCTGATGGCCGGTGTTGCGACGTAGGTTTAGGTAATTGATGTATGCTTCCTGGTGTGGAGTTTTCAGACTACAAGCATTGCGCAATTCAGCGGTCATGCCTATGCGCGCCTTGTCCTTCACTACTACTGCGTCATAATGCAACTCACTGGCTAAGCGAATGAGTTCATTGACAAATTGGTCCACCTTTCCTGGCTTCATAGCCAAACCATTCCACTCACGAAGAGCACGATCCTGATCTGCGTGACCGCCGAAACTGGACTCTAGGAGTTTTCGGAAGCCTCCCCAAGTTCGCAACTTCTTGCTTGGGTTAAAGGTCACTCCTGCCTGTTGAGCGGCATCCTGACTAATGTGCACATGGATGCTGTTGTACCATTTCCTTGCGGCCCCTTCAAGAAGCGCGATGATCAGGCTGACTTTATCCATGACAGCCCACAGTGTCGATAATAGTCAAACCTGATCTCCGCATCCTGGATGAATCGCTGTGTCTCAAGTGGGTCTCCATTGAACCCCTTGATCCCCAATTTCTGGGGCTTCTTCTGCCGAGTATGGGATTTCTTGTTGGACTTTCGAAGAAAGTCCGTCAAGGCTTGACACCGCTCATCATACAGTCGCTTCTTAGCATCATTCCAGCGCGACTTGCGTCGGACCAGAAATCTGCTGAGATCGGGGAGGGAGGAGGAAGATTCGTCGCTACTGCTCGAGGAGTCGGAATCACCCGGTTCTCCTGCTTCGCCGACGTTTCCACCACCTGGTGGTTTGCTACCACCCTCTCCACCAGTGTTTCCACCGCTGAGTCCCAATGGTTCCTCATATCCGCTAAAGCGGTCCTTCGTGCTTTCGTAACTAGATTCTGGGAGACAAGTTTCCGGAGGGGAAAACAGTCTTATGGGAGGTGCAGGGGATGGAGGACCATTAGCTGCATGGACCTTATCCACTCCCCTCCGAACTAACAGTTGGAAGCGGGAACTAGCTCCAACATTCGTATGGTCTTCCGAACCATAGAAACGACAGTGGGTCTTTTTCAACTTCGGACCCTTGGGAATTTGCATTATGGGTTCACCGGTCATTTTCGTACATGGCGGGATATGGTGAAATGCAATATTCCCATCAGGTCTTCCCTCGATCCTACAAGTAGGAGAACAATAAGCCGTAGCCGACTGCGCTTCTACCCCTGGAAACCCAGTCCTCCTGGCGCTGCCCGTGGGTTTGGATGGAGCCGGCGGTGCTATCGGGAGGACAAGCGGTGCCGAATTTTGTGCTGTGGCTGGCAAGGGAGTTGCCTCTGTCACCGCATACGGTTGCTCAGCTTCTAAAACTATAGTTGGCGTTAATGGCTCAGCCGGAAGGGCTGCAACGGCGGTCGTAGTCTTAGGTTTTGCGGGTCTCTTGTCCTTTGTTACCCCTGCGAGGCGTGAAGATCTCCGCACCGTGCCTGAGACAGAAGGACTCGGAGATCGGCCGGCTAGGCGGGCTTCAACAGCGAGGGCAAAACGTGATACCCGCGATGTGCCTGGAGTGAGGCCAAGTCCCAAAGCTTCCCGGGCCTGTGGCGTTAAATGCACATGCCATGTGACATTTTCCATGGCTTCTGCAAAGTGCGGGGCAAAACTGATGGGTCCTGTGCGGACATGAGGAAGCGGAGGAGCTTGCTCCATAATCACATTATTTTCGGAATCAATGTTGATTCCTTGACTCACAGCCCACTGGAGGGCCTTTAGGCGACCCTTCACCGCTTGCGCTGTCATGACCTGCTGGAGATAGGCATCTTGGACCTTCTTTACCCAGTCGGTGGCCATGTTGACCTTTTTCTCTTGAAAATAGGTCTGCTTTACCTCCACAAAGCATTCGAGTTGGGACTGTGCTTTCACGAACCTACGGCCTACTTCATGTAGGATGTAATTCTCAAAGACTTCATGGGTAAAACGTTCAATAGTAACCCTTCAGGGACCGCCTCAGGTACCATCACAAAGGGATTGTGGGTGATGGATTCCATAAGTGCCTTAGGATGATGGACTACCATGCTCTGACATTCCTCAGTCACCTCAATGGGTGCCGCTTCAATCAACTTCGTAACCGCCTCCCAACCCAGGCCCCTTAGCTCTGCGATAACATCGTAGTCCAAGTGGGGGCCCGGTGTGGGAGGGACGGTAGTCCGTTGTGAACGCGTAAGAGACATTTCAGACATAATACTTCCCACCCTGGGCTACTTGTTCCTGACAAGGTTACCAGTACTCGTAAATGTCAGAAAGGGGTCTCGTGTAGCAACAATACTCAGGAGAGAGTTAAGTGAAGAGCTTAACGATATAGTGTAATGGGGGCACCGTATAAGAAGATGGATCCTAAGGTTGCGACCGCACCAAAAGACTCACCGCAAAGTTCACAGAAGGTAAAGATAAAAATAATTGAATCAAATGATAAAACTTAATATCGTTAAGCCAGAGCTTCACTCAATTCAAGTCTTCTTGAGAGGATAGTTAGTTATCAGAGTAGAGTGCCGTTCACGTTTACTAAAGTAGAATTATAAAGCCAACGACACCCTTCCCTACTCCGACCGTTAAGAGAGCTCCCTTCTCCACTCAGGGATCATCTGACACATGGCCCTTCCGGAATTAACTACAGCGCCTGTGGATCTCTCGGGTAAGTTGAGTCCGTTCAATCATAAAGGTTTTCTGCAATGCATTTTGATTATGCCTGCAGGAGAGAAAAACCTTTCCAATCGCCGTCTTGTCAATGGCCAACTGACCATCCGACTTTGGACCCAAACCTAGGTATGAGACTCAGTAGCCCTATGGCTTTTTCCGTCTATGCAAGCACTGCAGTCAACTGTGTCTACTTGGCCTATCGGCAGCTTTTCTGGTGACTGCATAGCTCCCCCGGTAAGTGTTTTTACTGAGTTGGCTAAATAGGGGCTACCTATAGCCAACCGTTCAGGGATCACCTTAGCCGTGATAAGACTGAATGCCTCTTAGAGTCCTGTAACGTCCCTCAGTAATGGTATAGCGCCTGGGCTATCGTTGTGTAAGTAGTACAGTTTTTTCCGGACAAACTTCCCTTTATCCCCGACTCTCAGATAGCTATTCCGGGGGACCCCCATACCTCCCAGAGGGATTATAGGCACCTAGAGTACCCTTGGATGGCCATCTGATGTCAATACTAACAACTTGCCCGGGTCGGCCATCGCCCACCCCTAAATATATCCTGCGGACAGCATCTGGTCGGAAGGACAGCAGTGACGTATACGCGGTTACGCTGCCACCTTCAATTTGTTAGTTTTGTTAGGCTATTACCAACTGTTACCCTTTCCCACCCGTTGCAAGGGGCGAACGTGGGAGCTGCAAGGGGGTGTTGGACACGCCAAAATTTCTCCAACCACCCTGGGGTACTTGTAGTAGGATTTCGCGTTTCGCGTAACATTAGGGGAGGGTATCTTGAGGTCCACGATTTCAGCTGCGATCCCCAAGGTAGGGTAACTGGGCCCTATCATGGTGCAAATCGCCGCGGAAGTCTGTGTAACGCCCCTTTGCTTCACCAGAAGGTTCCGGGTAACTGACCTATTTGTTACACGCGATTCATCTAGCTAGAAACACCTGGTTACACGAATGTAGCACACGCGGCGGCGTCTACACTGCTTACCATGTTTTCCTAGGACTCCCTGTTACCCTGCCTAAGTGATTACCCTGCCCAACTGTGGAGATAGGTTACCCTATCTAAAGGGTTACCCAGGCTAACCATGCTTCCGGGTTACCCTACTCAAGAGGGTTACCCTGCCTGACTTTAGCTCCGGGTTACTTTGTCTAGCTGGGTTACCCTACCTCAGTGTGCACCAAGGTTACCCGGCCTTGCTGGGTTACCCTATCTAACTAGGTACCTAAGTACCCTTTCTTCAAGAAAGGTACTTATGGTTGCTATGTCACTTTGCAGGTGTCTGGTACCGTTCCTGTCCACGTCCTAGTAGGACCACTGGCTGGGCTGAGGTTCGGTAAGCTATGCCAACTGATCTAGGGGTCGTTACACATGTTGCTTCGATTTCGTCATAGCCTTTCCAATGGATCAAGAACTGTCTTTTTCTGCGATAGATTCGATTTTGAGTATCTTTTCGATTTCCCATTGCTCTTGTCCACTAGCATAGATGGTGTCAGGTTCTTTGGATATGGGTTGAGGTCTTCCAGGGAAGGCGAAGGGGTTGGGTCTTAGGTAAATGCCAAGATGGCTGCGATGGATTCAAGGGTGGATTCCTGCCATCACTGGGGCAAGTAGCGACTTTGTAGTTGTCATGTCTATCAGGTCCTGCGCTCAATGAGAAGGGTCCTAACCATGGTCCAACTAGCTTGTGATTTCGTCCAACCTTATGGACATAGGGTGCTGACTTGAGGATAACTTCAGTTTCGTTAGGGATGATTGGGGGTCCATCCTTTCTTCTGTTTTCGCTGGAGGTGGTTTGGCGTGCTCTGGCCTTCTTGAGGGCATCTCTGGCGACTTGCTGGTTCTTTATGATCTGGGAAGCCATCTCGTCTGCTGCTGGTACTGAAGTGGGAAGAACTCTAACGCTTGGGAGGAGGTTTGGTAGTCTGCCAAAGGTGACTTCGAAGGGAGAGAGTTCTGTGCTATCGCTGGGAGCTGCATTGATTGCAGTGTGGACATGAGGTAGGTGGCGAACCCACTTGGTTCCTTTAGGGTTGACATAGTTCCTAAGGCATTGGCGAACAGTTCTGATTCTGCGTTCAGTCTGTCCATTGGTCTGGTGATGGTAAGCTGTAGCCATGTTGAGATCAACATTGCGATTCGCCATAAGCTGTGTCCAAAAGCGTGATGTAAACTTAGGGTCTCTGTCAGAGGCTAGGGAGCAAGGGAAACCATGAATGGAGAAGACTCGCTCAATGAGGGTGTGTGCTGTTTTGATAGCTGTGATATTCTGGGAGACTGGTATGAGGTAGGTAAAGCCACTGAATCGATCCAAGACAACCATGATGAGTTCAAGCTTGGAATCGCTAGGGAATGCTCCTACAAAGTCAATTGCAAGGGACGAGAATGGCTGCCTGGGGACTGGGAGCAGGGTGACTGATCCTTCAGGGACAGTGGTAGGCTGCTTGTTGAGCTGGCATAGGTGGCATCTGCGGACATAGTCTTTGAAATCGTTCCTCATAGAGAGCCAGTAGAAGTGTCCTGAAGCATATTCAAAACATTTCTGCCAACCCATATGTGCCACTTGTTCATGGGTAATGTGCACAATTTCGCTTCTGATGTTAGCACCTTGTTAGATTGCTTCATAGGGGACAAAAGGACAGTCTCTACTGTCATCCTTCCCCTTTCTGACGAGAACTCCGTCATATAAGAGCCAGTCAGGGTGGTCGATAGCCTTGGTAACTACCTCAAGGAGAGGGTCATTCTGTGTAGCATTCCGAATGCTGGAGTACCAATTTCCTTTCATGTAGTTGGTAAGCTGAAAAGCGCGAAGGTCAAGCTGTGAAGAGGGCTGATCAATGAAGAAGTCCTCATAATAGCCAGGTGCTTCTGGGGTAGGTATGTCCCATCCTTGGTCGATATCCAGTATTTCTCTTTCTTTTCCTTTATCACTAACTGTATGAAAGACTGGGTAGCCATCATCATCGTGGAGGAGAGGAGGAACAGCCCATCTGTGTTCTGCTCTGCGCTTGGGATGATGAGGGGAGACAAAGTTGGAGGAGGAGTAGAGAGGAAAGGGTCCTGGAATATCGCGAGATCCTGAGGGAAAGTATCCTGTATACTTTCCATTCATGTGAGTTTGGCATTCGTCCCAGACACAGGCAGTCCAGTGCATGGCTCTGTGTCTATTAGATTCAAGAAATCGGTCCAGTTAATTGACTGGGGGTCGAGGAGGGACTGGTGTGGGCTGAGGGTCAGGTTTAGTAGGTGTGCTGCTGGGTGCAATATTTCCGGAGGTGGTGACTGCAAGGGATTCCAATTGGGTAATAGAATCTTGGATTCGTTTAAAGCAGTTGGTGATAGCATCTGGATGCAGTGGTTGGTCCATATCTCCTGGAGTATTGTTAATTCTCGCCGCAAGGCCTGACAGTTGAGCTTTAGCTCGTTCAATAAGTACTGTGGCCTGGGATGGCTCTTGAGGGTTGCTGAGATAGGAGGAGGTCTCGACGATTTCACAACCTTGTATGGCATTGGTTGCAAGCTCGAGGGTATCTGCTGCTTTTTCCATGACTTGTTCAACAGAATCTGAGTAGTGACTCGCTTCTTGGGAGCTGGAGGGGTTTGAGCTGGTGCCATGATGTGAGTACCACATGGAGTGGTGTTCAGGGGTAAGAATGCGAGAGGGTACTTGAAGAGGGAGGGCAGAAGAAGGGTCTAAGGCATGGGTGATGTTGAGGTAGTGTGTTGATACACTGTTCATGGCGGAGGAGGGGGTCTTAATAGGCTTCTTCTCTGTAGGGTCTTCGAGTGTTTGGCCTTCTTCAGCTGGGGTGTCTTCATAGATCCTTGATAGTGCATCTGCAAGGACATTAACTTTGCCAGGTCTGTGTATGATAACCAAATCATAAGATTGCAGGAACATGCGCCATCTAGTTTGGCGGTAAGGTAGGTCAGTCTGCTTCAGGAGAAGAGGATAGTGCCTTGTTGTCTGATATAACAGTGAACTTGGTGCCATATAGAATCGGATGGAATACCTCAATGGCATCCACAATCGCTAAAAGTTCCAATTCATGGACAGGGTAGTGCAGCTGACTTGTTGTAAACACTTTGCTGTGGAATGCGGAAGGGTATGCTTTCTCTGTGGAGGGTCCTTGGCCAACCCATGCTCCTGATCCAACCTTAGAGGCATCAGTAATGAGGTATATTGGATCAGCTGATGTCTCATATGAGATGGGGT
>QFET01010506.1:0-19051 GCA_003316355.1 Tuber calosporum | reverse complement strand
ACCACTGGCTGGGCTGAGGTTCGGTAAGCTATACCAACTGATCTAGGGGTCGTTACAGTAACCAATTTTCTTTAGCAACAAAGAAGTTTCAACCACCATTACTATCTACAACTTCCAAATTTTACAGCCGTAATACGCGGAAAAGCACAAGCAATATGTCCTTGAGTCTCGAGGAGGGCTGCTAGTCTACTTGTACTTGTACTCGTACTCGTACCTGTACCATACTCGAGTACGACACTCCGCCGTAGTATCGTAGAATGGTGAACCGGTGCGGTACTGCAGTCTACTTGAGTTCGGCAGGTTTTCACGCACCCGTTCTGCGGGCTACGCCGCGCGTACGTGTATATGTCAGAAGCTGCAAGGAAGCTCATATGAAACACACCATCGCGTTCCTTCAATTCGATCCAAATTTATTGGTGTTTGTCGCCGGGGTAACGGCCATGGGGCCTACTGCACTAACTTTTGCTGAAATCAGCTGGGCTGAGTAGCCCGTGCACTACCGTAGGGGTATTCAAAGTTTTAAAAGGCTGATTTTTCAGTTTATCGAGTAAACATGGGAAGTTGCATTAGGTTACTTTATGGTGTTAGCCAATAGTATCCACATGTTATTGGTTGTGTTATCATACAATTAGAATATTTTTGAGAGTTCCTCGAGGCTCGACATCACAAAAGATATCGATATATACTAATACAGATTGTTATGGTAAATGCAGTTCCATCACAAAAAATTACGTTCCCCCCCCTTTCTGCTGCTTTATTAGTTACGGGTCCGGTATTTTACCATCCGCCCATGGTTCTGTTTCCAGCTCCGCTCCCAATAAATTCTCCGCCATGTGACCTGCGATAGGAACCGCGTTAGCGCGAGCTTTGTCTACTTTGGAAAAGGTGGGGAGTCTTACTTGAACCAGTTGAGCATCTGGAAAGTACTGGCTTTGGGAATACGCTCGAGAGTGGTGTAGTCAAGGTGTTGAACGCCGAATCTGGTTCTTATACCGGATCCCCATTCAAAGTTATCGTCTGGTAATCGTTAGCTAACGCCTTGCTGACGTTTACGTACGATGCAGGACCTACAGATAGACCATATAAACGCTCCAGTGACGTTAATTTTGTCATGGTGAATGGCCATCAGGATATTGTCCAAGAACCCCTGCAAGTAATCCGCTCTCCTTAGATCCCATAGGGTATCCTGAATATTGGTGTAGGAGCTTTCGAAGGGCTCTGAGAAACCGAATTCGCTAACCATGATATCTTTGACGTCTGGGAAGAGGTCTCGGGTGATGGCCTTCAAGAACTTCCTGATTCCACCAGGCGTGCTCTTCAACCAACCTGCGCCCGAATCAGCACCCGGCCCTACCCCAAACCCATTAGGGTCACTTGATGACGACGCAGTGCATTCAGGATATCCAGGATAAGATGAGTTGCTTGTGCAGTCCTCCAGAGATCCGCTTTGGAGCGCGCCGGCATAGAACGCAGTGTAGGCGTCGATGGCGAAGAAGTCACAAGAGCCCTTGATAATATCCTTCTCTTCCTGGGTGAATTTAGGCAGCAGCTCTCTTAGGGTGTCCTTGAGCGATTGAGGGTAGTCGCCGTCGGTCCATGGGCCACCGAACCACCCGAGAACGAAGTCGTATCTAGATTTGGTCTTTAGTAGGGGGTTAGGAGGCAACTGGAGCTCGTTCCCAAGCACTCACGATCTCTGGACTGCTGCTTTATCGGCCTCGCTGGTGCTGTTGGCTTGAAAATAATTCCCGCTGTTCTTGAAGGTAATTCTTCCCTTTCCTTTGAACTCCTCATGATACCACTTGGCAACCTTTGCGTGTGCAAGCCTATAAACTGTTAACTATCGCTTGATGAGATATGCATGATTGTAACACCCACAAAGTGTGATGGCCACACAAGAAACGAGCCTTCAATCCGGGCCCGACACCATAAGATGGGTAATAGCTGCCGGCAGGGTAGTAGGAGTATTGCCAATTGCACTATAAAGCCAATATTAGTAAAGCCGCTCTGGGAGCCTTGGCGGAACTCGGAAGCTAACGTATTGTGGCTCATCTATATAAAATCGTTATTAGCGATGTTTTCCCTAGGGGAATTTGATAGAGTAAACATACTAATAGTGAACCAAACTGGAACGTATTTGTCATATCTTGAAATGATGAACTTGGCATAGTTGACATAATCGTCTACGATCTTCCGGCTTGTCCATCCCTACGAGAGCCAGAATCAATATCGCGCTTGGTCACTTGGCAGTTTAACCCTTAGGGTGCTTACACCGTACTCGTTGAACAATGCTAATGGAGTATCCCAGTGGAACAAGCTGATGGCAGGTTTGATACCATTCTTTACCATCTCGGCAATCACATCGTCGTAGTGCTTGAGGCCAGCTTTGTTTACCGGGCCGTGTCCAAAGGGGAATATTCTCGGCCACGAGATACTAGGTGAGTAATAAGGAGTACCCATGGTCTTCAGTCTAGCAAAATCTTGCTTATACAGGTAATAGTGCATACCAAGGACGTCTCCTGTGGAATTGTCTGCGACCTGGTTTGGCACACGATGTGACAGGAGATCCCAAATTGAGGGTCCACGTCCTTCATCCTTTACAGCTCCCTCAATCTGATAGGCGGAAGCACTGAGACCCCAGGCAAAGTTTGGCGGAAGCTTTGCCCCGGCTAGCTCGGAGGAAAAGGTGCTTGCCACAAGGGGATGGAGCTCCCCGGGGCCTGTTAGAGTTGCTTCCGGCGTGGGTTCGACGGTTGCAGTAACCTTGGCATGGGTCGCGACGGGCCCGACTTGGTTCCAGAGGAATCCGAGCCTTTCATTGGAATAGTCTGTATTGGGGAGCTCGGTTGTTCCAGCAGAAGCATTGAACGACACCGTTAGGGTAGGGCCCTGTATTGTGGGGTCAGTTGAAATCAGCTACCTAGGGGTTGGCATCTCACAGTGTTGCTTTGAGCTTTGGCTCCTATAGCAAATGCCAATTGGAGCACCAACGCCGCGTATTGCACCATTCTCGACGTAACAAACACTCAGCTAAGGTGTTGATGAAAAGTTCAGATAAGGGACCGTAGATCTGGATGTTCAAACAGCTTTCCAATAGTAGTCTTTAAAATACTGGCCGGGTCCCTGGCCTTTATATAAGTTTAAACCAACTTCCCGATTCCCACGCCTCCTCCCCCCTCCTCAGCTCGCCGATTCCACGAAAAGTTAATCCGCGGGATGCTTCCATCCTGGCCAGAAAAGCTGTAAGCTTGTTGCGCAGGCCACCAGACTGCTTGGAATGTGCATATAAGGTGCTGGCCCTGCGTGCGTTTCCTGGGTGGGGGTGGTCAGTCGTGTTCTTACCCCATGCAAGAGCCTTGGACCCTGGTTTGAGGGCTCGCCACGGCGAGAGAAGCGCAAACACACAGAAGTAAATCCATCTGACCGCCCCCAACCCCGGTTCGTCCGAAGAGAAAGCGTGGGGAGCCTAGTTTACAGTATGCCATGTACGAGTACTCGAGCACTCTGTGGGTGAAATCCTTGCAAGCATGGAAAACGACAGACTTCCATGACGATTCCACGGGGTTTCGCTTGCGGAGAATCGGACCGTAGGCAATGTGTTTGGACCTCCTGAACTGAGTAAAGGTCGACAAAGTTCTCACCCAACTTTATCACGGGCCACTTGTACGAGTACAAAGTACGATGCAAGCGGAAAAGGAACCGGAGGACAGGGGGCTAGAAATATAGAAATCGATTGGCTCGAGCTGACAAAC
The DNA here is from genome assembly GCA_003316355.1 of Tuber calosporum. Classification (NCBI taxonomy): domain Eukaryota; kingdom Fungi; phylum Ascomycota; class Pezizomycetes; order Pezizales; family Tuberaceae; genus Tuber; species Tuber calosporum. Next base: position 15,299 of record QFET01010506.1, on the reverse strand, counting down.
ACTCTAATCAGAATTCTAGAATCCCTTGTTACGCCTCTCGATAATAATAATAATAATAAAAAATAATAATAAAATTCTTCCTTACCGCAGGTTGTCTGGTGCCCTGTACTCGTAAAAGTACTAGTGCAGTGGTCGGTTTGCGTGTGGAACCATTAATCTACCGATTCCTTCAGGAAATACTGTGCTGTGGCACAAAGACAGGGCAAGCTCATTGAAGCGTTGCTTGAGTTCGGTAACCTACCCGTCCTAATCACGCGCTATGGCAGGTCGAGCAAGGTGTGCCGCCAATTGCCTGGATTTTATAAGAGTAAAGATTACTCGCAGAGTGTTCATGGATGCCCTCACAACCATCATATAGTAATCTCCCAACACGAACTTCCTTGAAACCCCCCAGCGGCTCTGTACGAGCCTACTAACTCAGCGCTTGGTGCGGAATACCAAACACTGATCTCGGGATAGGCGCTTCTTTGCTGTAGTACAGTAGTATGAATACCGGCCGACGGAACCCCGGCCCCCCGGAGTCTGGTCATAGCTGAGTAGTTATGAACTACCATTGCATTATAATAGGAAGCAACAGGGTGGCTACGGTAGGTAAACTCGATTGGTTGGAAATTCACATGCCCCACAATTGTAACCGGCAGCAACTAACGGGTTGGAATAAGGGCAGGGGAATATATCGTGAATGGAAAGAAATTGGGTAGTCGTGGCCCTCAGGGGGTCAGGATTCCCTTTGATCTAGAAGGTGCAATTTATAGGAGCACTGTTCAGGCACAAGTACAGGCTCCCGGCAAGAGGAACCTGAACACAGGGATCAAAAATTTATGTGGCGAATTGTCTGTGCGTACCGTATCTGAGCCCCCATACTAAATTCAGACTCCAATGTTCAGGTTCTACTTGCCAGTAACTTGTACATGTCCAGGCAAGAAGTACGGTGTTCGAGCACCGTACCTGTAGTGTGCGAGTACACATCATGAATCCTTGTGGATTCGGAGCCCACCCACCCCGAAAGCCGCTCCTGTGGACTGGAACTTCTGAACGGAATATGCCTTGTTTACCAGAAGCTTCCCCCGAGGTTCTATAAGTGAGCCCCATTACAGAGCCCCAGTCTGTACATGGGTTGGAGTTGACCCTCAACCTCTGATATGCAAAACCGAGGCTCCTTGTGTTGCAGAGCCACGGCTGTCTTTCCGCCAGAGTCTCGGAGTACAGCTCCGGTACTGGACGAGTGCTCTGCAGTATTGTAAAGCGCTACCGGCACCTGTCAGGCAATAAAAATTAGCACAGAGCAGCTAGGGGTTTAGAAGCACCGTAAAATATATGGAATAATTGAGAGGATAACTCTAGGGCGTCCAGAATTTCCCCCTTAATAACAAAGGGGGGAAATGCAGCAAAGTCTCTCTTTCGGCCCTCAATTGAGATGGGTACAACTACTGTACTAGTACAAGGGCACATCAGATGTTTTCCTACAAAACGAGGGTAGTTAGCCAGGAAAATGATCCCTGCCTTGGACGAAAATATCTCCCCTGGTTCTTGTACGATGAAAAGAAAAACACGATATCATAGAGCAGACTTTACTAGGAGAGACTACGGCACTCCAATGTCCTAGCGGCAGCAATACACGGCACTTGGAGAATACATCACATGGTAATCAATGGGCACAGTGGGGAGAGTTCGGGGATACCGGTGGTGATAAGAATAACAGGAGGCTCTCAAAGTGACCCCCTCCTATAAAGACAAGGATCCAGTGTGCCCTGCGCCGCCACAGTGCCCTCTGGGGCCGACAAAAGGTTCCTTTTTCTTTCAGTGGCCAAGTTCACCAGACAACCCCCCGTGTCCAAATGACTAAAGCCATTGTGTCCAAGAGTTCTCATACAAGTAGGTATTGAGGATAGCTGTACAAGTAACGCTTTCAAGTAAGGCATGGGGGAATACTCATGACAGTTACAGAACACAAATCAGACATCCCTGGGAAACCTGTATTCCGCATAGCATTGGGGGATAGAGAAAATTGGGTGTAATTCTCTCTAGCAAGATGTGATCATGCAGCTCTTGATTGGGTGGCCAAGGTCTGGGACAGACTGCAGGCGTCGGATTTGAGGAGTAGTGGTGCCAGTCCTCTGGAGGCTGCCCCCTCTCCCAAAATTGAGTCAACCAAGTAGAGCAACTTAAGTTATGGGACGGCTGCAATGGCTGCGCCAAACTACTCATAAACGTGCCGGATGGCATTCCAGTTGTGTGGGGGCAAGCTGGACCCTTGTCACTGTCAGAGAAGGCAATCTGACAGTTTTCCGCTGAAATAATAATAATAGATTACAGAGAGTTCCCTTGAGGGACCAGGTGTCGCACAGGATGTTTGACCAACTCCACACAATAGTGATATTTTGCAATTGTGGTTTATCTGGGAGTGCCTAAGTTACGGTGGTCTTACTGGCGCGGTGGGATTGAAGCCGGACGCTTTATAGGAATTCCCACCTCGAGTTTCCGGCTTCAACCCGACCGTGCGGGTATCCACTTTGTTTTGTTTTACGGGTGTGGAGATCCTTCGCGGTTAGCTGTCATTTCTTTTGCGCAGCACAGCAGCATACCCGATCAACGATAGGTCAGTTGCGGAACCGTATGGTGGGGGACTCCTAGGGGCCTACGGTACTCCGGCACCCCAAAACCACCCAACTCCGAATAATGAAGACTTTAGGACGGCACCTATCCCAAATATAAAACTGGTAAATGATAGATTAGAAGCTGGAGGAAAGGGTGATAGAAGCAGATTTAAAAAAATACGAAGCTCCGATCAAGTTATTGGGGTTTGGAAGGAGGTAGCCACCTCGATAATGCCACACCCGATTGTTTGCTGCCAATGGGACAGTTAATATACAAAACCTGGGTTAACTACCTATTAATTAAATACCACTATTAAATTAATCTAAATTAACATACAAGGAGTCATATATTATTATTGTTGGTATGAGTTGCTCGCGCTGGTGCACACGGTTACTTTATTGCAATACTTTTAACCCTTTCTCGGCTGGATTCTTAGTGAAAGGCCCCTACTGGTCGAAATGCTCATCAGCTGTAATAGTAGGGGTATTCAAAGTTAAAAAGGTGATTTTTCAGTAACGAGTAAACACGGGAAGTTGCATTAGGTTACTCCATAGGATTAGCCAATACAGTAGTATTCACATAATTTGGGTTGCATATTTGAGTGCACAAAGGTAATTGAAGGTAGAGTGGGAGGTTTTCACAGATCTTACCAATATTGCAATATCTCTGTGCTTTTTAACCAAAAGTTAAAGTAAAGAGATTTTTGCCAGAGAAAGTGGATAATTATTGGCAAAGTGTACTACAATATTTTAGGATTTTTCTTCTGGTTTTTTAAAATTCCTTTTCACATTATGTATTATTTCAAAATTCTGGTAGAGTTCAGTTAAACAGGGTTCTTGAGTAGATACGGACCTTTTGACCTCCGTAGCTACCCAGAAAAAAAATATGGTATGGTAAAGTAAAGTAACAGTAAGTTAACCCTTTTTGTATGTGCCAAGCTTACATGAAATGGCAGGGTGAGCTAAGTTTTTTCGAGTTTTTCAACTTTGAATACCCCTAGTACAAGCACCGTGCAGTACCGTATCATGCTGGTAGCTGTTTCTGCACTAAGTTACGGTGTTGGCACACCCAGAACTTGAACCGACCTATTGGTCACCCTGGGAAACCAAAGGATAATGGTACAAGTACAGTTAGGTGTAATAACCTTGTTTTCGTACCTTACCTGCCCGGGGCGAGAAAACGTCCAATGGAGGGTTTTTTTTTACAATATTGGTGATTGGCATTCTAGGAAAATTAACTTGGAGATGAAATGGACCAAATTGGCTGAAAAGGGAAAGAGGGGTTGACACGCAGCGGCCTGCCACGGGTTCCAAGAACCATTATTTAGACTGTTGATTTATTTCCATTCCCCTCTTTCACCCTTTGCGAACCTCGTCCTCACATTTTCACAAACTCAATTTTTTTACTGTTAATTCCTAGCAATGACTTCTGAGCAAACGTTAGTCTTCTAATACAAAATTTCGTCTCTTCCTGAGTATCTTTAGCTAACCATCTTATCCCGGGTCTAGTTTCATCGCGTGAGTTCACTGGGCTATGGTGTTTTGGGGGAATTTTCACTGACCTTTGTATCTGGCTAAAGCATCAAGCCTGACGGTATGCCTTGATCCACTTGATATGTTTGAATCTATTGGCTGACAATCACCCTTTTCGTAGGCGTCCAGCGTGGACTTGTTGGTCCCATCATCTCTCGTTTTGAGCAGAGGGGATACAAACTTGCCGCCATCAAGCTCCTCACTCCCGGCCGGGAGCACCTCGAAAAGCACTGTGCGTTTGCTTTCAACCGGTCGTGATAAACCTGGACTAACATCTACCTAGACGCCGATCTTTCTGACAAGCCTTTCTTCCCTGGGTGAGTTGTCCAAAAAAAAAAAAAGCAAACAGATCTCAATTGAAACATACTGACTATCCTTAGTTTGATCAATTGTGCGTTTATCCATATTGCGAAACATCTTTAAATTTTTTTGTTTAATATCGAATATAGACATGCTCTCTGGACCCATCTGCGCCATGGTTTGGGAAGGAAGAGACGCTGTCAAGACTGGACGTGGTAGGTAACGCATATGTGATGCTTCCATAGAGCAACTGTCTAATAGGTGCTTTTCCTTAGTTCTCCTCGGCGCCACCAATCCCTTGGCATCTGCCCCGGGAACCATCCGTGGTGACTATGCTATTGTAAGAAGCCTTCATAGTTATCTCCTTTCATCGAGCTAGGTACTAAGTCTCTTTACCTAGGATGTCGGACGCAACGTCTGTCACGGATCTGACTCCGTTGAGAATGCCCAGAAGGAGATTAACTTGTGGTTCTCCAAGGAAGACCTTGTCACCTACCAACAGTCTCACCACTCTTGGATCTACGAGAAATAGGTATTGATTCCCGTCATTGGTCAGATGTTTGGATCCCGGCTCTAGATAGTTTTTGCTTCTTCAAGCGTTTGAGATATTGGTAGCTAGATGGAGAACCAGGAGAATGAAATACCTGGAGTAAAAAAATAAATAAAAGTGAAGCATTTCTACAAAAGAAGAATCTTGATATCCATTGATCTACGCAATGTCTAGAGTGGCGTGTGTTGGGCCAATAATAATTTTTCCGCGCTTTCGGTGCAAATTATAGATTAGTTATCAGCAAATCACGTGATGATATAACAAATCTTGGCAAAACTTTTAAACATAAAAAGTTTGAGGCTAACACACTCTCTCTTAGACCTCCATAGCACATAGTCTACATCTACAGTTCCCCCCATGAGTTTCGGAGGATTTCCGCTCGGTGGCAAAGGCCTCGGGGGCTCCAGCAGCAATGAACCCCTCACACCAGAGCAGCAGCAAATGCAAATGGTTAAAACCGTCGGTTTACCCCCCAATCCATCCAATGGCCTACGCTGACCCTAACAACAAACAGATCCAAGCAGGGATGGAATCCTGCCCCGTCAAAACTGTGATCTCAGGAGGGATGGGATTCGGCCTAGGCGCCGTATTCGGCCTCTTCATGGCTAGCGTAGCCCCCCCCCTCTTCTCCACTTTTTCCCCACCCTACCCACCATCTAACACTTATGGTATGAAACCGCAGATGTCCTACGACACCCCCATGACTGGCCTCCCCGGTGCCTCCGCCACGAGCCTCCAAGACCTCCCACTAAAAGAACAGCTAAGGCGCGGCTTCAAGGATATGGGCCAGCGTTCGTACTCTACTGGAAAGAACTTTGCGCTCGTCGGCAGTATCTTTGCCGGAACCGAGTGCTGCATTGAGGGCTTTCGGGCTAAGAATGATATGTATAATGGGATTTCCGCCGGGTGCGTTACGGGGGGGGTTTTGGCGGCGAAGGCAGGACCCCAGGCGGCGGCCCTCGGGTGTGCGGGCTTTGCGGCGTTTAGTGCTGCTATTGATTATTATATGAGGCATATGGATTAGGTTGTTATCGCTGGGGGGTTGGGAGTGGTGATGTTCTCATCTCAGTTTTTCGCCTCTTTATTTTGCTTGCTTGCTTGGGGGGGGTTATGATGGAAAGGATTTTAATTTCCGTGTGTATAGTTGTCTGCAGTTGGGAAAGGTTAGAGGGGGTTGGTTTGTATGATATGGGGTAATAGATTAGTCATGGGTATACTTGGGTTTTCTCTGAATGTGGCCTTATGCGCTCATGAGTAAAATCACCCTCAAACCCGATAGGGTGGTATCCGAGTGACTTTCTGTGATGAGATCCAAGCATAGAGCTGGACTACTGTAGTTTCGGAAGGCACTCCTTGGCCACGCGGAAGCAACGGATCCTGTAATAAAAGGTGCCACAGAAGCCCAGAAACCCATTTTGGTGTCTAATCAAACAAAACAACATCCGGGTATCTAATAGTCTAAACCTTCGACTCCCTCCCCCGGTCCACCTCCACCACTTCCCTCAGGCTCTCCCTCAGAAGCGGCGCAACCTGTTTCCTACTCGCTACAAGGTTAAACTGTCTCCAAGCTTTCCTGTCCCCATCTTTCGAATCCAACCCTCCGTCCCCCCACGTCTGCAACTGCAAATTTGCCCTTTGAGCCTTCTCCTCGAATGCGGCAATGGATTCCTTAACAGAGTCGCTAAGAGCCCAGACCATAAGCTCCCTCTTGAACTCGTCCCCCTGACCAATCGTCGTCATGACAGAAACAAGGTCTAACTCCCGCTCTTGCGCCCAGGACTTGACACCCTGGGTGAAGGAGTCCTGGCCTTGATGGCTCTGCAGCCAGCCCAGGTCTCTAAGTATAGCCGCGATGCCAACCTTTTTTCCATTGTCCTCGGTCCACTCTTTCCAATCCTTCCTTAGGAGATCTCGTAACGGCATGTGGTCGATATTATTCTTGGCATCCCAGATGCCATCAAAGAATTTCTGCCGGTCCCACTTTTCGCCACCGGACTCGACGGGCATCCCGTATATCACACCTTCGAGAAACTCCACGGCGGAGAGGTCGTGCTCTGTGACTTTGTTCGTTAAGTTCGTGGTGTCGATTAGCGCAGCTGCTAATCCCAACCTCGCCAGTTCTCCCCTCACAACCCCGGTCGTGGGGAAGACCTCTTTGAAATAATTCGTGACCAGCGAGGCACAGCTTCCGCTTTTTTCTACAATCCTGGGCTTCGCGTTGGGGCTGCTGCCCTCGTCGTCGTGGTGGTCGATTATTCCGCGGACGTTAGCATCTTGAAAGAACGCGCGAAGCGCTGGTTCGAGTTTGTTGTGGTCTACTAGGGTTATCCGGGTGCTTTTTGGCAGAGCAGAGAGGGATGGGTCATCCGTGAAGAGGAGGTCTTCCGGGGAGATTTTCAAAAGGGTTAGGAGGTGATGGAGTTCTGGTCTGAGGGATAGGTCCGCCTGGGGCATCGAGAGAAAGGGTACTGTTGGAGTTGGGGTGTAGTAGGCGTAGAGGAGGGAGGAGGCGAAGGAATCGATGTCTGGGAGATGTTAGTATGGTATGAGTGAGTTAATGAAAGGATATGAGGGGGGGTTGAACCGACGGATTCATTGCCGATAACTATGTGCAGGGTTTTTGGAGCTTTCAGTGTTTGTAGGAGGGAGGCCCGTGTCGTGGACATGAATTGTCCTAGGGAAGTGCGGATAATTGGCATTCTTGCTGTTCAATTGGGGGTGTTTGCTCTGCTGTACGGTGGTATCATAGCAGCAAACGTTGATATCAATCTCCCCCATGAATCCTAGATTGTAGCCGTTATCAATCTGGGGTAGGGTTAGGTGTTTTATCACCATTCCACCAAACACACTTTCACTTCAACTTCCGCCCTTCATCTACCCCCCCATCGCAGCTCCTCGACCGCCTGCCAACCTGAAATGCCCCGCCAAACCTCTCCACCCCCAGAAGCCCTCGCCACCTCGGAATACTGGAACACCCGCTACACAACGGACCCCACTCCTTTCGACTGGTTCAAAAACCCCGCTTCCATCCACCCCTTCCTAACAAAGCACCTCCCGCCCCCAACCTCCAACCCATCAATCCTGCACCTCGGCTGCGGTAACTCACTTTTGCCAGAGGATTTACATACGCGCAGTTACAAGGACCAGACCAGCGTTGATTTTTCGGAGGTTGTGATCCGGCATATGAAAGCTAAGTACGAGGGTTTCGAGGGGTTACGGTGGGAGGTCATGGATGTTAGGGATATGTGCGGGGTGGGGGATGGGGAGGTTGGGGTTGCGATTGACAAGGCTTGTCTTCGTTTGTTATTGCCCTAGGGGGGAGGGGGGATGGCTAATGAAGACGGAGGGAGTTAGGGTACGCTTGACGCAATGCTTTCAGGATCGTTATGGGATCCTCCGGAGGAGGTTAAGAGGAATACGAAGGCTTATATTGACGAGGTTTGGCCCCCTTATGTGTCTAGGAGTGTAACGGGCTAACTGGGACTGGAGCAGGTTGCCAGGGTGTTGAAGAGTGGAGGGTTGTTCCTGTATATTACCTATCGACAACCACACTTTGTCAAGCCCATTATTACGCGGGAGGATGTGTGGCCGGATTTCGAGATCGAGAGCATACAGGAGGAGGGGGGCGTGTTTGAGTATTTTGGGTTTGTTATGAGGAAGAAGTGAGCTGGCTGCGGTGTTAGATGTATATCATAGACTTGGGGTACAGGTTCTGGCGTTCGGGGACTGATATCTTCCTTTTGTGTAGGCTCCGTGCCGCTTGAGTACGGAGCTCAGGCGCAATTCGTCACAGCGTGCAAGCAGGCATGAGCCCCGTATAGAAAGTCAGTTGAATCACCCTTAACTTGGATTCAGATGGCCTCTCACACCCACTCATCACCCGCAGCGGTTCCCATAATTGGGGAAAATTCCCTCCCCTCGAACACAAAGAAAGCCAGACAGAACACAAGCAATCCAATCAACCCCGAATCCAATCCACAATTGCACCAAAAGCAACATCATAATAAAACAATAAAAACAAGGAAAAGGTGAGAAAACAAGACCTGTGGAAACCCCCTATAAAATTTCCCCAGCCACCTGCCGGGATCTTCGCCTCCATCCTCACTGAATCTGAATCTTCCTAGGCCCCGCCTTCGCAGCCTTTGGAGCGACAATCCTCAAAACTCCACATTCAAGCGTAGCCCTAACCGCATCTACATCGATACTCTGAGGAAAAGTAAAGTTCCTCTGAAACTCTCCGACCTTTCTCTCCGCCATCCAAACCTTATCCGACCCCCCCACCACATCCCTCTTTCCCACTCCCTTCTTCTCAGCTTCTCCCTCCCCCTCCCCCTCAACTTTCTCCTCGCTCTCCCCCTCACGGTCGATCCTGCCGCGGATTAATACCGTTTGCGCATCCGCGAACTCGACCACCGTCTGCTTCTTGTCGTGCAGGCCAGGGAGCTCGCCTTCTAGAATGTATTCGTGTGCGGTCTCGAGGACGTCGAAGGGTGGGGTGAAGAAGGTTTTTTGGGTCTGGTGTTCGTTGTGGTTGTGGTAGAGGTGGGGAGGAGGTGAGTTAGTTGTAGTTGTGGTAGAGGGGATTTGCGAGCGTTGATCCACGGCGTGTTGAAGATGCGGGTGTCCGGCCGCGAGGCGGAAGAGGGTTTGGAAGTCGAATGGGGAGGCCATTTTTGTTTGTCCCCTTTATTGCTGTGTCAGTTAGTTAGTTTGTTTGCGAGTGATATAGTAAGAGAATAGATAGTGCTATAGGTACGGAAGTTGTTTCTGTCTGTCGTTGAAGATTTAGGCTCTGATCGAATTGGTTCTGGCCGTAGGTCCTGGATCTGGTTCCCAGAGAATAAAGTGCCCACCAATACATACTCTGGGATTCAGACATCTTTTATACATCCCCGTCGTCGTTCCCATCACGTTTGTGGACCAAACTTACCGTAGCATACCTATGCCATGACGCAACTACCCATGGAATCCAACCGACGACTCTCGTAATTTCCACTCACATCCCATCACTCACACCTTGAACAGGCTGGAAGCTTCCAGAATACGATCCCCCCTTTCTCGGCGTGCGTTACAGCCTCCAATGAGGAAGTGCGTGGAATCTTGTCTTGGCATGTAGCGAGTTTCTTCTTTAAACCATGGGGGAGAAAGATAAATTTAACGAGTTCTCGGGTATGATACTGTACCATATCTAGGGTACGATACTATACGAGTAGAGATTACCATATTCGAAATGAACGAAATGAACACTGGGAAGATTTTTTTTTTTTTTTATAGCGTGAGGATCGATGTGCCCTGGATGATTTACAAGTATGATACTATACTACTCGACGATTTTTTAAGTAATCGGAATCGGGATTTCAGGTTACCTAGGTGTAAGTGAGGCTTGGCAGCAACCAACTTGGTTACACTACATCTGAGAAGAGGTTTTCTTGCATCACCCTCCCTTCCCGTTTTATCAAACACAGTCAACCACAATGGCGCGTCTAGATTTCAAGCGAGGTATGTTATTGAATGAAAAGCTAATAGAAAATCAAGAGGTAGAGCTAACTACAATTTAGGTAAAGAAATAACACCAAGAAGACGCGTAGCAATAATCACAATGCGTGTCCTTGGTCTACCATATCATGCAATACGAGCACGTACTGGAGTGGCAACCTCTACTGCAAGTGATATCTACCTTGGAGCGGTTAAAACAGCAACCCTTTTGGCAGCGGAGCGGGAAAAGCAAATACCTTTACAGCGTTCAGAGCTTCTAGGTGTATGTGAGAGTAGGTTAGGAGATTCGGGTGCAGGACGAACGGAGGAGAATATTCCTGGGCTCTTGGATGAAGGGAACAGCGAGCCGGGTGCCTCAGAAATAGGAGGAATGAGGATGGGAATCCCGGGACTCCTAGGTGAAGAGAATGAAGTGCCAGGAGTCTTGGAAGAACGAGATGGAGAAGGGGGAATACTGGGGTACTTGGCTAGAGAGGATAGTGAGCCAAGTGCCTTGCAAGTAGGACATACAGACGGAGAAATCTTTGGTGGTATGGGTGGATGGAATATTGAGCTAGGAGTCACGGAAGTGGAAGAAGACAGAAGGAGGGGGATTCCGGGGCTCCTGGAAAGAGAGGATAGTGGATTAGAGATTTTGGGATTGGGGAGTTTAGAGATCAGAGTTCCAGAGGTTCAAGTCTCACGGGTGAAAGGTGTACGCGGAATAACTTTGGAAGGCCAAGGCAGATTAGACAATATCAGTAGAGTCTCTGCTGGAGAGTCAGATTGTTGGGGCTTTGTGATGCTGAGAATAGGATCAAATCAGGAATCAATAGCAAAAGATAAGAGCCTTTCATTCTTGAATCTCATTTCTGCAAAGAGTGTCAATTCAAAGCAGCGTTCGGGCTGGCCACCAGCTTTATCTGAATACGAAAAAGACTCTCTTGTAGAGTTTGTGAAGCGTGATTTTACAACCCGGCGAATGTGTTTGGTGGATATCCGGCGCGAGTCTGGGCTCTCACATGTTTCTGATACCACTGTTTGGAAGGCATTAAAACAGAGAGGTATCAAGGCCTACAGGGAAGAATTTAAATTTATTCTTAAGCCAGAAAATAAGCTACGAAGGCTGAGCTACTGTCTGGAAAGGAGATCTTGGACGCAAACTGAGTGGAGCAACTATGGTTTTACTGATGAGATGTCAATTGAGATGGGGGCATTGTTTGGTTTACAGCTGGTTTGGCGAGATATGACAGAGCGCTGGCATGAAGACTGTGTGGGAGCAATAAAGAAGCAAGGAGCATCTGTTATGTGCTGGGGGATGATAGGGTGGGGCTGGAAGGGTCCTTTTCATGTATGGGTTGCGGAGACAGATGAGGAAAGAGAGGAAGCTGCAGGCGCAATCGCAATTTTGGAGGCAAACCGGGTGATTGAAGAAGATGAACTCAATCGGCTATGGAAGGCTTCTGAGGAATGGAAGCAGCTAAAACTCACCGAACAGGTTGCTTATAGACTACAGCGCCTTGCTGAGAAGTCTGCAAATGTCCCCAAGAAGCGAATTCCTCAAACATGGCGTGGCAAGAAATACAAGATTGAACGATATAAGAGGGGGGATGGGAAAGGTGTAGATTCTTGGCGTTATGTTAAAGCGGTTGCTCGTCCTCTCCTCTGGCCCGAATGCCTCCGTCAGCTACAGCGAAACCCTGACTTTATTCTCATGGAGGATAATGCTCCATCACATTTATCACATTACACTACCCGGGAACAACTAAAAGAAGGAATTCCAAAGGTTGATTGGCCTCCAAACTCGCCTGATTTTAATCCTATAGAACACATATGGACTCTCATGAAAAGCAGGATTCAAACACGCCGGGGTGTAGAGAGAATTACTACTCAAACACAGATGAAATCAGTCTTATATGAGGAATGGGCCCGGATCACAATTCAAGAAATTGATAAGGAAGTTGCCAAACTTCCCACTATTATGGCTAGATGTATTGCCGTTAATGGTAGCAACAACTTTCATGCCTAGCCCTTCCAACCCCCCCCCCCCCCCCCTACTTCCATTCCATAGTAGTCACTTCCTAGCATTGTGCACGATAAATTTGATATTTTATTTCACCTGTCGAGTGGATAACTGTACCTTATACATATGGCATTCTACTTACCCTATCCTGCCGGATCTTGGGTAACCTACGTTCCGATTACTTAAAAAATCGTCGAGTAGAATGCCGGCCGGATGGTGTCACCAGCTATCACTCGGTAATTTGTATTTGTGGTTGTTGTAATATATCCTCATTCAAAAGATATATGTACTAAACTCTTGTTGGTCTCTGATTTTTTTTTTTTTTTTTTTATTGTTCCTTGTGGTCTATGATATGTACTACAAGATAAGCAGTCACATGGAAAAACGACTACTACAGCACTTTTGAGAATGTCATCTCGGCTTCTATATACTAAAGGCATATATTATGATGATGGTGAGGTCGGCTACTGTGCTGGTGATCTGATCTAGAGAAGACACCATTTGCGATAGTGTGGCAAGGTGTGGCGTGCGTTGGCGGGCGGGGGTGCGGGGGGGTAAACATTTGTTGGATTCTTGTGAGGGCGCGTGTAGGGATTGCTGTATGATGGGAGTGTTTAAATGTAGCTCTTGGATGTTTGAACATCCTGCTTGAGACTAGCTGTATCATATATTTTAAATAATTACCATACAAAGTTCCCTGCCAATCGATTCTCTACTTCTAAGAAAAAAAACTTCTATCCTCTCAATGTCTCCGCATTTCCACCCTGCTCTAACCCCTCAGCGTCGATATCTGGTGGAGTTGCCGACTCCTCCGATGCCTCCTTCTTGCCGCCCCCCAGTTTATTGAAAGCCTTTGGATTCCTCTTGTTCGCTCCGCCTTCGGACTTGAATTGGTAGCCGCGTAATCTTTTCCGTGTCAGTGAAGAGTTTCGTGGATTAAGGGAAGGGAAGCGGTAACCTTGGCCCGTGACCAGTCTGTTTAGGGAACTCCTCTTCGTAGGTTTGGGCGAAAGTCTTGCAATCTTCTTCGAAAGTGCCCCGGGTGATGCTCTCGCGGATAGCGGTGAAGAAGTTACTTACCATCTTAGTGTTGTGGCTGAGACCCTGTTAGTCCGAATCAATCACCCACATTCAGAGAGGGGGGGGGGGGCTGAGCAGACATTTGCAAAAGTACCCAAGCAGTCATTTCCTTTGCTATGAGTAAATGCTGAACATAAGCCCTGTGGTGTTTCCTACACGCGTAGCATTTACACCCCACTGCTAGAGGCTCTAAGCTTGTTCCGTATTCCTTATTCCAGAGGTCAACGCCCAGGGCTTTCTTTTTCCCGGCAGCTTCTCCAGGAAATTGAAACTCTAGCGAAATACCAGCGTCCGTCATTTGTGTCAGGAACACCAAGCTGAACATGTCCACCCCCCAGCTGACGTGCTGTAGAACCCTATGCGGGGTTAATGTCTCGTCGAGACTTAATCTTGGCAGTCCCTCCAAATCGTCAGGCAAATCCGCTGCCAAACGGGCATCGTACAGCGCGAGCCCCGATAGTGATGAAATACGCTCTTTCAGATAGTCCAAGTAGTAGCTCTGCTGCTCGATATCTAGCGGCAATACCGGTGCGAATATGGGTGTATTGGAGGTATTCCGATTGATGAGTTCTCCTAGCCATATCTCTGTCCGAAAAACCATCTTTGGCCCACGATTCTTTCCCGGTGTCTGGTGCGGTAGGTCCGGTGGGGAAATGGCGATATCTGGTCGTAGGCTTGATATAGCATTGAAGTAGTCATCTATCTCCAACGCACGAAAGCCCACAGATGTGAGGATTGCGATGGAAGTATCTGTATTCGGAGTGGCAGTGGTAACAGGCGGCGACCTTCGAGGCGCAAGGACTAAAAGCGAATTTGAAGGGTGCGAGATGAAACCGCGCAGCGTCGAGGGGTTATTATACACCGGCACGTTAGGATGGTACTTTTCGACAACTACCGCATTTATTCATTGAGTTACTACTATCTAATAGCGAGGAGGAAGAAAAGAAAAAAGAAAAGAAAGAAAAAAACTCACAATCCTCCAAAGCGACGTAAACAGCCCTAATATCCGTATGATCCCTCAAGTTATCACCCGAAAGATGCGGAACAGCACCTCTAGAGGTCTGCGCGACAAAACTCGGAGTATCAAAGCTAACCCCGCTGCCAGCGGCGGCGAACCGTCCAACCCTTGCACCGCTACTGTTACCATCGCCGGTGGCATCTCCCGACTTGACATTTTGTAGATTAAACGTAATTCTAGACTTGGCTGCGGCAGCCATAGTCGAAACTTTCCGGAAGGGATTAGGTGATGATGGTGATGATGAAGAAGAGCGGCGGCAGTGGAAGACAAACGGCGCTCTTCCGAGCCTCATTCACTTTTTTCTTTTTCTTTCTTCGGTCTGGTTTGAAAAACCCTTCCGACCCCAAAAAGATTACGGGATTGTAAGGAATTATCTGTTTGGTGGCGGGGGGAGTACTCGAGTATCTGCACAATACTCGGAACAGTACTCGTACAACTACCGTACCACACCGTATTTCTATTCCTTGTGGAGGATTTCGTCTCAGGCAGAAGAAGCCGCCGTTTAGGTTAATGATATTCGTTCTCTTCCCCTTCTGGAACGGTGGATGGGGTTGTGGTTGAGGCGTGCTTGGGACGAAGGATCCACAAGTGAGAAGATGCATTGAAGCAGGGTAACCCCCGTGGGTGCGGGGGGGTTCATTGTGTGCAAAGCTTTGATTTTTTTTTTAACTCAGTTTTTATTCATGTTCAAGGTACAGAATCTACATGCAGCGCAAGCTATGG
>QFET01010504.1:0-11675 GCA_003316355.1 Tuber calosporum | reverse complement strand
ATAGTAGCGTTTATCAGGTATAAACCCAAATAAGTAATAACCAACATCAAGTCAGTAGTAATAGTAGAAACAAAATAGGATTCCGTTACACGGTCTGTCCAGTTACATTTGACCACAATTTTTAATGAGCTCATATATGGGTTGGGCTATATGCCTGAACCCTTCTTTGAATCACCAATAGAGGTTGCAGAATCACATAAAGTATTGTATATGTTCCTTGCTTTCTCCTTGTTTCTATTTAATATTACTTCACTCTTGATAGGCTTGACACTGACTCCGTCTCCATCGATGATCAATCCCCAGTATTCTATTCTTTCTTAGTGGAACTTAAACTCATATTACTTGAGTGTGAGACCTTCCTTTGGTAAGGCTTTCTTGATGTTTTCTGACAAAACTTTGGTGTGGTTCTAAGTTTTATGTGTATATCCTAATATCATCTAGGTAGACAAACCAACTTATATCTAGGAAATGGCTCAGTCTTCTGTTGACCCACCGCGGCAAGGGTATTGGGGGGTTCTTGAGTCCTAAGGGGATGACACTAAATTCGTGTATAACTTGTTTTCTTTTAAAGGTTGTTTTCCATTCGTCTATCCTCATTAATCTTGATGTTGTAGTATGAATTTTAGATATCGAGTTTAGTGAATATTTTGGCTGTAATTATCCTATCCAGGGCCACCCCTATCAGTGGTAACTAGTATCTGTCCCTTTTGGCAACTTCGTTTAGTTTACGGTAATTTACGCATAGTCGTAGTTTCCTATCTTTGTTCTTGACAAACAGGATTGGTGATTCTCAGTTTGCATAAGAATCTCGGATCAAGCCTTGGGTTTTATTAACACGGAATTATTCTCTTAGTTCTTGCAGTTCTTTTTCTCACAATATGTGAAACCTTCTTGCTGGTACCATTTCTCCTTTCTTTAGGTTAATCTATAAATAAACCTTAACCCGATACAGTAGTAGCCGTGTTTCACTTGCTTCCATGAACATGTCCAATGACTGATGATATTCGCAGAGTACAATATACAGTGTTTTCCCCTCCTCTTGTCCTTTCTTTACCTTGATAGCAAATTTGGTGCTGATTTTCAACTCTTTGGTCCTGCTTAGCTTGTTTGCCTATTAATCCCCTTTAAGGATTCCTAGGACATCGCTCCATTGATATAACTTGCCGAAGGAGGTGGCAGAGATCTCATTACTACGGATTCTTTGACGTTCTGGTTGGTCAGTACTTCCTACCCTGGCAACGCCTCTCAAAATAGGAACCAATTGCACCACTTTTACGTATTGTCCTATGACAAACTTTTCGCATATTAACTTTAGCACATTCCTTCCTGACTCGACAGTAAAATGGCCCTTTCCCAGGTTAACTAGTACTAAATTTATATCCTCCGTATAGTAGCTGTCGATTACTCACGTATTGACACAAATTAAAGGTTTAACTGCCAACCCGCTGCATGGAGCAACTAGGGGTTTCATGCTTCCAGTAGTTTAATAGCTATTCCGGTACTGATTAGCTTTTGGTACTTGGCTGGTATTATTACTTTCTAGATCAGATACACATCATTTCCTACTGTCCTTCCTGACCCCTTTGTACAGCTGGGTGCTGTTGCGGTAAATCTTTGTAATGTGATAATCGTGAGATTTTTGGCTTGGATCTTGAATAATTGCATGGTAAGATTCTCCTCCTGGGCTTCTGGCCCATGGACTCGGTCCACCATAGCAAGCTTTCCTTTAGGCATACAATTGTACACCTCTTGCGATGGAAAGTAATCTTGTTGCTTTCCCTTTCGATAATGAGTTTTCATCTTCTTAACCATAGGAGCCCTAAAACTACCATGTGGTTGGGCAGATCAGCTATTTGGAAGTTTGCCACTTTCCTATAGGTGCCAATGTCCATCGTGAATCACACTATATGGATAGTAGATGCCGTAGTGCTTGGCTCCACATCCGCATGCTAAATTTCATTTATTTCTTTAACTTTCTTCTTTCATATACTTTGTCGTTGGCTGAATCTATTATCAATATAGTTTTTTCTAGCACCAGAGTCAATTATGCTGTTAATGATGACTGTCTTGTCTTTGCCATATAATTCAATTAAAACTAGTGAATTGTCTTTTTCTTGTTCCCATAATTCCATTTTTGCAAGTTCTATCTAGATGTTGGCGTTTATGAAGGTTTTAGTTTTCTTGTGATGCAGCCCATCTCTTACTGGGGACACTCTTTGTTTCCCGGCTCCTCCAATCCCTCTAAGGTCTCAATATTGCTTGGGTTGGTACACGTTATTCTGCGGTTATTGTTGGTCTTGGTCCTGAATTGGCTATTATAGTCTTTCTTATTTGTTGCATTTCGGCACTCCCTGAATCAGGGCCCGGGTCTTGCACATCCTAGGCATAGGTTGTTGTCCCTTGTTCATGTAAATTCTGGTCGTGAGAGGTTTGGTCATAGGCGTCTTTGAGGGTATCAAGCTCCTGCGGATATTGTCAGCCTTTAGTGTTATTACTGAATCTCAATCTTCCATTATCGGTCCGCGGCAATTCCTGTTGTCAGATGAAGGTACTGTTGTTCCCTTGCATTTGCTTGATCAAGTTGATCTGATTTTCTTTTTCAATAGACCATGCCGCAATGGCATGGCAATTTGTAGCCACACTGTGGTCTGCTGCCCATGCGTCTTGGAGCGTTGTGTTAATTACTTTAATGAACCGTCATTTTGGCGTACCATTGTGCTCCTTGGCCTGCTTAGCTGTCTGGCGAACGTCATCTCAGTATTGTGTCAGTGGTACCTTGCTTTGCCTAAAGCGGTCCAGGTTTGTCCTCGCCGCATTACTATGTTACCATTCAAAAATCGTCTATTGTTGCCAATTGAATTCCTCATATATAGTCTAGGTCTCATTCTTACTTCCTTCTGCAAATGGAGTAATCCAGCTTGCTCCTGCGACCCGGAGGAGGCTTTTGATGTATATCATACATTCTGTACATCATATTTCTCGTATCCTTCAAAGTATAATTGGCATTGTACAATAAAGGTCTGTAATTTCGTCCTTATTCCAATGAAGGTAGGTGGTTCCTCACCCTTGATGCCATTGTTGGTTACTTTTCGCTGATTGTTGATCAGGTTCCGGATTTCTTGGAACACTACATTTGTGAATCCTGCTAGTTGTATTTCAGTTGAACAACCAGCAGTTGCAGGTCCTTGAGGGATATTCTTTCTGCTCTTGGTATTTCAGGTTCTTGGGATCTGGCTGGTGAGGCAGGCTCATGTGTGGCTATACTGTAGGTTATTTGTGACTGACTTCTGAATAGATTTGTGATAAGTGGTTCTTCGAGTTCCAGACCTAGAGTTGAGGTATCTATTTCTCACTCTGTGAGGTCGATGTATTTGTCTCCAAAGTGCGGCATTTTGTAGTTAGGTGTTGCTTAGGGGACGCAACCAAATATTACATTCGTATTCTATCAGCTGACTTGCAACAGGTGACTACTTCTCTCTGGGTTGGATTAATATAACCAGGCCATCAGTATATACTGATATGGGGCATGGTGCAAATCTCTCTCACCAAGGTAGGAGTACTATTACAACTAGAAGTACTAGGAGACAATCCACTATTGCTTATAGACTTATGCCTGGATTGTACTGATAGCCGAATAGTTAGGTTCATATTAACGAACGCCAATTGAGGAGTTGAGAGGTAAAGAGGTAATGTTATGGCATAGGAAAAAACAAAGATGAATGTGTAAAGAGTAATAACCTCAGGCTGGTTTTTTTTTTCATTTTTTTTTCTTACTTTTTTTATTTCAATATTGCTTGTTAAGGTACAAGAACTCACATGAGTAGACAGATATGGCGTAAAGAAAACCTTAAATCCAATACAAACTAACAAAGGAAAGAATACCTGAAAAAGCTTCTAAATATGCCACGCACAAGACACGTCACCACCTACGATTAACCAACGAAAGTTAAAGAAAAAAAGTAAAACTTGAAAGGTCCAGTTGCAGATAAAAGGAAAAATACACCTTCAACAGCACAACAAGCAAACCAAGCAGTAAAAAATACGAGCTAAAGAGGCCAAGGCGGAGGAGAAGAAAAAAGCAAGGCGGCTACATAAGAGGCAGGTGAAGCAGGGAATACCATCGGGGAAGGGGAGCGACGCTCAAGTGCAGGCATGTGCGGAGGGAAAGCGGTGCCAGTGTCATGGATAAAGTGATCAAAGGTTATATGGTGTGGGAGGGAAGCCGAAAGGTGTGCCACAGCTGTAATAAGGGGTATACCTAGAAGGAGGCTAGACTGTTACATAGGAGCAGAGGGGCAGTATATGATGATATGGCTGCAGGTCTCATCCTTATCCCCACATTGGGGACAAAGGGGGGAGAGCCAAGCCAACTAACTGGATGGGTGAGCAGCAAGGTAGCTCTAATGGGTGCACATCAGAGGTGTACGTCCTGCAATGAATTCACGAGTCCCATGAAAGGAGGAGGCGACAGGCGCCTGGGAAACCGACTTTAAAGACGTATGGGTGCCATGACAAGTCAGTGTTCAAGACCATATCGTGGGCCTTCTGGCCGAGGTCCGAATAAGCTGCAGCCATGACAGCTGCGGGAGGGAGAGGAAGAGGACGGTCAAGAGCTCAGTTCCTACCACCAGGGTGTAGGACAACAAATCTAGGAGTGGTATTGTCAAAGGGGCTAATGCATTATTAGGGAGGTTGGTGCGTACTGGGGGGAAGTGAGTGGCTGCCTGCCATTACAAGGGCATGGACTGGGGCTGTAGACGCCTACGAGGTAGTAGAAGTAATCAGGCATGAGAAAAACTTAGAAGCGAAGGAAAGTCAGGAGAGAGATATGCAGTATTAGGGCTTACAGAGGGATGAAAGAATGACTGACACAGAGCAGCCAGGCGCTGCTGAACACAGACCATAGAGGCCGCTAGTGGTAGACAGGCCTAAGGCGAGAGGATGGCGATAGGGGTAGATAGAAAGCAGTTGGTGAACCAGCATTGAACAAAGCACCCAAACACCTAGGTGCAACCCATTCGGCACCGGGAAGGGAGCAACAGGTCAGCCCCATAGAGCAGTTTAGGAAGTAGGATAGAAATCGCCAACCTGTAATACAGGTATGGTGATAGGCCAGGCTCTGGCAGGGACGGTCGCTGAATAGTAGAGAAATCACCGTGGGCAATTGTGAGACAACAGGTAAAGTGAGTGTGAGTGGAGAGAGAAGGTGTGAATCAGTAACCAAGCGACAGAACCTGGGACTGAGGGGAGTAAAGGAGAGCATCAATAGCAAGAGGGGTTGTATTCAAAGCTCCAGGCTGTAGCGGGGTCCTCCGGTGCATTGGAACGCTCTTATAAAAAGGAGAGGGGACGCTATGCCTGGAGGCGCTCAATTTCAGCATGGCATAAATGGCTGCTGAAAGTGAATATAGCTCCGGTAAGAAGGAGAGGCCACTGTAATAGTAAAATCATCAACATAGGAAAGAATTAGCCCACTAAGGAAAGAAAAATATAAAGTAGAAACATAAATTACAAACATCAAAAGAGAGTCTGGAGACCCTAGCGGTTTGCCTACCAAGACAGGGGAAAAGGTTCAGGGAGAGCCCAGAAACCATAATTAGCAGGTACGCCCATAGAGGGGAGACCTGACTCATGCTACAAGATAGTGGTTAAACCATTTACACTTAAGGGATTCGGGCAAGAAAGTGAGGTCAACATTGTCAAAACCCCAAATAATATCCAAAAACAGAGTAGATACCTTGAGATGCGGGTATTGACATGAGCAGATGGTTTGAACCAAGGAGGCACAGGTGTCAAATGAGTAGAGACCAGGAACAGGGCCGAACTGATTAGGGCTAAGGTGAGCAACGGTACGCGCGATATGCTGGACGTAGGACGCAACCAGCCTTTTTGAAATTTTGGCCAAGTCTGCAGAAGGAGAAGATATGAAAGGATGATGGGGAATCATAGTAGGCCTTGCAGGCTTATCAAAGATAACCACATTAGCATTTTTAAGAGAGGGGGGATAGAAGCTAAACAGAAGGAGAAGGCCAAGAAGGAATATAAGGAAGATGGGGTAGGTCGGATGCATCTTGTTCTAGAAAGAGTAAAAGGTTGTATCGGGACAAGAGTCTGATGAAGCGGATGATAGAGTCAGGTTGGAAGCCACTTGGACAGGTTGGAAAGTGGGGAAGTCCCCATAACGATGCAGGATGGAGGGGGGAGGAACAAGGCGCCCGAGGGGGGGGATATGGTCCAGGAGGGCCTTATTGATGCCCTCCGGGGTATCAGACACTAGAAGCGAAGGGAAATGCGGGTTAGGCCAGCCTAGACCTAGCCTTTTAGAAGTCCAAAAGGTACGAAGTGTTGTATTAAGGAAGAGGTAAGACTAGCGAGCTCATTTGGCCGGCCAGATTGCTCTGAAGTACATGTGTTTGGAATGGCAAGCAGCCTCATGGACAGAAAGCAGGCAGTCAGGGTGTCTGGCCTGTCTGGCAGCAGAGTGCAACGCCTTAGGTAGGGTGGACAGGAGAGGATACATCCACTATTTCGTGTGGAGGGAAGTGTGGGATAAAGGTGTGTACTGTCGAAGTAGTAATGAAAGGTGGGAAGAGTGATGAACAAACCAAATAGTGTGAGGAGACGAGGAAGGTACAGTGGATGGTAGAGGTACGTGAAAAACCATGAGCTCCACATGAAGGATAGGCCATTTAGTCAAAGTCCAGTTAGAGACCGGAACTGCTGGGGAGACAGAGGGATGCTCAAAGGTAATCGAGATAGGGATATCGTCTGAGCCAGTAGAGGGTAGGCGTGTATATGAACACTATAACTGTGGGGCAAGGGGAGGGAGCACAAAAGCAAGATTAAAGACAATAGTGCACGAATAGCCCCATAAACAGAAAGGGGTCAAAACGCCCAGGGTGGTCAGGGAGTAGAAGCCCAAGGCCCAGCCCTGGCGGCATAGGGGGATAATGCTACTAACTCAGCATGTGAATTTCACCAACTGGGTTTGCAGCGTGGAGGTGAACCATAAGGTCACTAAGGTTGCTTACCGGAGAGTCAAGGGAAGGTAATACCACTAAAGGGGGAACAGTGCGGTGAGGGGAGGAAGGTGAAACCCTAGTAGAATAGGAGTTAAGAAGGTGAAAAAGTGTGAAGTAAATCCCATTCGCGGAGGTGCACTGGAAAAGGTCCTAGCCTATAACGTCCTGCTGCCACAAACGACAGTGGGAATAATACTGGACTAAAACAGGGTAGCTGAGATAAAAAATACAACCCTAGTGTAACTCGAGGATTTGGAGGGTGGCTGAAAAGAAGTAAATCCTATGATGGAAGAGAAAGACGACCCTTGTAGACCTGAGGGTGCTGCAAACCTACAACTGTGGGCGGAAGGGATAACCCAGTAAAGAAATTAAACAAAGATAAAAACACATCCCAGCTGACAAGGCTGTTGTGCTGAACAAAGTAGAGAAGTGAGTGTATTGGTGCGGAGGGTGAGGGTGGGTAATGATGAGATAATAGTAGGCAGAGCCTTAACCATGGTGAGAGGAAGGAGTGGGGCAGAGGACATCCGAGGGGGGGAGGTTGCCCAGTCTTGATGGGACACGATTGGGTGCTCGAAATGGTGGGAGAGGGGGAGGGGGGGGTCGACCTAAAGGCCCGAGCGGAAGGTCCTGGAATAGCTACCCAGGCATGGGGTCAATGGGTCAAAGGGAGGCACAAGGGGAGGGGTAGGGAGAAGGACGGATGTGATAGTGGCAGTGAGGACTTTCGGGGGGACTATAGGGGAACCATTATCAGCGGAGAGGTCCATAATATGAGGAGGGGAAGGAGAGGTAGCGCGGGCCCCTAAAGTAAAGCATGGCCTGGAGGAGGAAAAGGCTAGTCAAGGCAATCGCGGTGTCTGGCAGTATGGTTCCCACCACAGTTGGTGCAACTAGTAGTGGAGGAGAAACAGCAGTAGAGGCAGGGTTTGAGATTGTCACTGTTGGGCCAGAAAGGGTTAGGGCAGCAGTGTTCAAGGGTTAGGGCAGGAGTATTCAGTTCTGGTGTGATGGAGGTGGCACTGGGGGCACAGAGGGTGATCGACTTTGCACCTTCATCTGAGATGGCCGGACTTTCAGCATTTAAAGCACTGTGTCAATAGGTTAGAGGAGAAGGGCCTCTGTGACCTGTGATTTTTTGAGAATAGGGCAATCGATGGAACCAAGAAATCCAGGTCTGTAGGGTTAGAAGTCACAATAAGGGGGATTCAGAACGTGCCCATCCTGGTGTGCTATTCAGGGTAAAGGAAACGGGCTGAGAGGATTGAAACTCCAGTTGAGTTCCTCATTGAGGTTGAGAGGTTGGCGAAGAGGTCCTCGTGGTCGTCAGTCATGTATAGCAAGGGGACTAAGTTAATGGCTACAAGAGTAGGGTTGCAGGCCAGACGGATTGGAAGCCAATTATTCTCACCAACTGAGAAGGACATGTTCAGGCACAGGGAGAGATCGTCGCAGTACAGAGTGTAGACAAGAGCTGGGATAGTCAGGTCACGACCAAGAAGGGAAATAGTTCCAATGTCATTAACTGTAGCAATAAAAAAGCCCAAATGAGACCAGTTAGGTTCTTCCAAGACCGAAACCGCAAGCTCCAGGAGGTGGCCAGTAGGAGCAAAAGCATTGGCCCTCGGGGCTTGAGGAGAACCTGGGGGTTAGAACTGGTGGGACGAGGCAGGCAGGAGATGAGGTAGTTTCTCTTAAGTGGGGTACGGGGCAGAGCTGGCCTGTGCAGCTAGGGCTGCAGAGGGGCCAGCTGCCATAGCTTGACCCTTGCCTTTTCCCTTCCTCCCGCAAGCCTTGCTGACTACCACCTGGTTTGTGCCAACAGCCAACTTTTGAGGAAACTAAAGACGGGAGGTGTCAAAGCCATACATGACAAGGGGGTAGTTAGAGGATGAGGATGATGCAGCAGGGGGATTGATGGAAGGGGGCAGAGGCTGTAGCACAGAAGCGCAAAATCTTGGACGCCCACAAGAGCCAATGGGACTACTGGCTGATGAGGAAATCAAGGAGCAGGAGGGGGTGGGTTGAAAGGTTGATGGTGGGTGACCCAATGTGACAGGTCATGAAGAGAGGAATGGAGGAAAGTGAGGGCCAAGCGGATAGTGTCTAACCCCTAATGTTGACGGGTAGGCATAGTGGCACGCTGGTCCCGAACAAGTGAGGTGAGCTCATTCAACCTTGTATTGACAGCAACCAGGCATTGTAGGGTGGAGCAGACCAGAGGAGTAGAAATGTTTCTGCGGTAGAGAGGTCATACAAATCATTGAAAGACAGGGGGGGCACAAGTCCTTCACGCCAGGTGATCGTAGAGTTGGTTTTGCGAAGGAAACAAAAGATGAAGGAGAAGTTGACAGCGAGGGTGAGGTGAGGAGACCTCTCACGTGAGAGACCATATGAGGCCTGAACTGAATGGCGACGAAAGGCTCTATGTCCTGCACCTGGGGATGCATGGCCATAATGCGGGCAGGAATTAGTATTTTGAGAAGTTAAATGAGTTAACTGAGGTGTTGAAAACATATGAGCAAGAAAATAGGCGAAGTGTAACTGGTCTTAATTACTAGCCGGTTTCTTTTTTTTTTCTTTTTTTTCTTATATTTTTTATATCATATATTCGTTTTAAGGTACAAGAACTTGTACACAGTGCTAGCTATGGCATAAACAAAACCTTAATTCCAAAAACTAAAAACTAATGCAACTAAGGGGACATAAAGCTACAAGGGGACAGGTAACTATCTATATCCTTGTAGGGAAAACTCAATTAAGTAAAAACCAGCCTATGAAACATATCGAAACCAAGCCATCAGGTGAGGGGAAACTACAAATTATTTAAGAACTTGGGGATGAAAAAGGTGGGTGGGCAGGGGACCGTATGGGGGTGGGGACAACTAAAGGAGGCGGCGATGAGGGGGGGGATAGCAACATGTCAGGACGGAAGCCCATCAGTATCTCTTGTAGATAGGCGACCAGGTTGAGGAGATGTGGTATAGAAGACCAGATGGGGTCGTCTGCGCCTATTCCCACAACACATTAGAGGTGGCGTCTGAGAGCATCAGCGGTGGCCGTGCTGGAGAGTATGGCATACGGCAAGTCTTCGTCGATATCCCAACATCGTGGACAGAGGGGGTAATGCCCTTATGAGGCCCAGGAGGTATAAAGAGCTAAGTAGCTCATGGGGGCACACATTAGATGAAAGTGGTCCCCCTGAACTTGCCGTTGCCCATGAAAGGGTGTGGGGACAGGGACAGTTTGTAGGAGTAGTAGTATGGAAGAGGGCAGGGCTCTCTCCAGTTGTTGTTGAGGGTCTGGTGTGCCCACCTGCTGAGGCCAGTATAGGCGGCGCACATGGCAGGCAGCGGGGGGAGAGGAGGACAGAGGGGTTCGATATTTTCTGGTAGCAAGTGGGAAAAGGATAAAGAACCCAGGATGAGATGGATGAGGTGGGCCATTGCATCAACTGGGAGGTAGGTGCGGATCGGCTGACAGGGGGGGGCAGTTTTCCGGTGGATGGGATTGACATTGGGTTGAAGGCGCCGTGTTTGGTGACGCCACAAGTCTGGAGTGTGAGACTGCAAGAGGGAGGGAAAGTCTAGGGGGAGCAGCCCTGCAGCTGGGTTAATAGTGGGTGAGGCACATGCCAATCTGAGCACAGCAAGCATACTGCGGTGGGCACAGAGGAGGCCGATAGGTGGTAAGCAGCTCTCAAGGAGAGGAGAAAGACCCTGGTAGAGCGGAAGCAGTTGGTAACCCATATGTGCATCTGGTGCCCGAAGATGTCCAGAGGCTGTAGCATTCCGTAGAGGGTATGAAGGTGACAGCCCATTAGGTGAGAATGGGGAGGAGGAGGGAGACATCAAGGCGATGTCACAGGTCGGGGGAGAGGCCAGCCCCTAGTGGAGATAGCCTATGGACAGTAGCGAAGGCACCTTGGGTGCAGGCAAGTCTTTTCGAGAATTCATGTGATGTGGAAAGGGATGCGGTGAGCTAGTAACCTAGCCACCTGAGGGAGTTGGCGGGATGGAAGACCTGCCCATTCAAGCGTATGAGGATGATGCAATGGGAGCCCACTTAGTTCTTGGTACACCAGTGAATGAGCTCCATTTTAGGTACAGAGTAGGGAACATCGCCCGCCGCTACACGAGGCTAGATCTTGGAGAAGGCTTCTGTTAAGGTTCGACTATCTATATCGCGCAACCGGCAACGATATATGATTCAGTCTATCAAGACACTTGCTCACTACTATTGCGACTACTCCAGGTCCAATAGTTTTCCTGTGCACTTGATAGAAGAATCCGACAGTCAACTTTAACTAGAGGACGCTAGAGGGAGAGCGGAATGAAGGTTTGATTTGATAAAGTTATAGATAGGAAATAACAAAGATGGTTGCGTGAAGAGCTATCTACCTGTTCCCCTATGGATCCTTATATAGGCCTCTTCCCGCAACCCTAAACCTTATGGCTGTGCAAGTGCGCAGCCATGTGAAACTCATACATCATATGACCTTCTAAATGCGAAGGTCATCTGCACTAATAATAACCTCATGACTCACAAGTGTGCGTCATGCGCGAAACCCACAGGACTCTAAAGTAGTCATGTATGCGAAATCAACTCATAATAACCTCATGACTCACAAGTGTGCGTCATGTGCAAAACCCA
>QFET01010503.1:23523-49782 GCA_003316355.1 Tuber calosporum | reverse complement strand
GGGTGAATATGTAGAAGTATGGTTCGTTCTTGTTCCGTGGCCTTTTTGGTGCTTCCTTGGAGTTCCGGGAAGGTGGAATAGGTAGGGATATACGATGCCGGCAGGTATACGAATGAGAATACTATAGGAAAATGGGGGAAATACGACAGTGGGAAGCAGCTGAGGTGCGGGTTTACGGGCCAACAGGTCAACCCTTGAGGAGTAAGAGACGGAGGAGGAGGAGGAGGAGGAGGAGGGGAGAAATGATTTTTTTCTTTTTCTTTTGTTATTGAACAGAAAAAAAAGAAGCATAATAGCGGTGGGTGTGTGGATGGACGGAGGGAGGGAGGGAGGGAGGAAGGAAGGAAGGAAGGAGGGGGAGGTGTGTGTAGAGAAAGAAAATACCCGCTGGATTAGCCTTGATTTCCCCAAGGCTCAAGATCAAGAGAGACGTTGCTATGTGGGACCCTGAAGCCTTGCATGTGCTTTTCAGAAGAAGGTTGCTTGCTGAAAGTTGCTGATTGCGGTTGTGGTTGCGGTGTATCATAGTTGAAAGGAATCATTATTATCATTTTTTTCTTTCTCTTTCTCTCTTTCGGCTTCTGCTTGCTTGCACACCCACGTTGGGACATATCCCATCCATGTGATAGTTTTACCGGTATAATGCCGGTTCCCCGCCTGGTGTTTGTACGAGTAACAAGTAAATTGTGGGAAAAAAAAAATAGATAAAATAATTGTGGCTGTTTTGGTGATGTAGGGTTTCTGCATGGAATAATTGCTACAAGGAGATAGTGAGTGAGTGAGTGAGTGAGTGACTGAGTGGGAATGAATGAGCATAGACCCCCTCGATCTGAAAGAGCTTGTTGGAAGGGAAAGGGAGGGAGGGATCAAGGAAGAAGAAGACCTTTAGAGGTTCGTGATTGAAGGTAGTTGGTTGTTGTGGCTTTTTGGTAGCTGTTACAGGTTCATACGTGGGTCGAAGCATATGTTCGCGAGGTACCGGTACTTTGTAACTGGGGTTGGTCGCACGATGTTCTCATGGGGGAGGGGGAGTGGGATGCAGCCAGAGTCCGGGAGTGTCCGTACTTTGGTAACGGGGTCTTCGCTTGGAGACGAGACGAGACGAGACGAGACGAGACGAGCGCGGGCCTATCCCATGAATGGTGATGGAGACATTGGCAAAGGAAGTGTGAACAGGGGGGATTCCTGTTGGGTGTCATTGCGATGTTTTTTTTCTTTTTTTCTGACAGTTGGTTGTGTGTAGTAATAGTATCGTATCGTATTGTATTGTGCAGATTGATGGTGGAGGAGATGATGATTACTGTATTGCCCTGTGTGGGTACGATAAAGAGCGGTATGCAGAATCATCTACACCTCATACAGGAGTCTATCCTCCAGTGCTCAGTGCTCTCTACTCGAGTGCAATATTCTCATGTACGGTATCGTACGGCGTGCACGGTGCCGGTTGGTGCGGGTGATATGATTGGAGGTGGAAGGAGGAGGAGGAGGAGGGAGTGGTACCGGCAGTGTGAAAATTTGGTGGGGGATAAGGTCAATCCACAATCGGCAATCAACCACCGCTGCTCTCTCTTCCCTCTCTCCCTCTCACAATACACTCCCTCTCTGATTACACCTAACCTGAGCACACCCCGCCTCATTTCTTGGCATTCGAGCATCATTGTCAAAGGCCAACCTCGTGCTGTTTGAGATCATTTTTTGTAATCGAACATCTGTACCTGCGATACAACGTGAAAGTCTGATCACGACAACAGAAAAACAAAAAAAACAAAAAACAAAAAACAAACAAAAAAAAAACAAAAAAAAAAAAAAAAAACTACATACCTTTATCGTCAGATCGTTCCCTTTATCATTGGGAGGAGAGGAGATCATCTTTCTCCTGCCCTCTCTTTCTCGTTCGATGGCGGCCTTCAATATAGAGCAGGCGGTTGCGGAATTGGCGAATCTCGGGATTGAGCGGTCTGACGCTCTGGCTTGTTTGAACGTGCGTTGGATTACCCTATCCTTCCCCAAGATCAACGTCACCGTCGCAATCGCTTTGCGATACGATATGTCCCCCTTCGTCGTCTAGCTGACCATAACTGAAACTTACGGGCTTTTCCAGGCATGTAATAACGATCTTGTACGGGCAGCCGATTACTTTTGGAGCAGTGGGGATTTGCAAAAGGTGAAACTCCCCCGCACTGCGGCTCGGTCTCCGTCGCTCCACGCTTCTTGGGTGTACTGACTGACGGTATTTGGAGGGCCTTCTAGGCAAGGGACGACTACAGGTGGGATGCATCTCTGTTTGATGCTGACCGGGATGGGAATCCAAGTACCCAAACCAGTCATAGTTTTGATAACAACTTTCAATCCGGTACGGCGCAGCTCGGCAACGGGGGGTTGGGGCTGTGGAGTCGCAGCAAACGAGCTGACTTTGTCACATTCTAGAATTCCAAATACAAGCATCAGATGTTCATGTTGGAAGTGGACATGAGGGGACAAAGTCTAGGCCACCATCCAGGGTATCCAACAGGGCGGGGGGCTCGGCGGGTTATCAAGGTAGTGAGATTGTCTTTCTTCCTCCCTGGCCAGGACCAGAGGACTCATGGATGGAAACAACAGATTCCGATCCAGATTTGGCTCGTGCTCTGGCAGCCTCCCTGGAGGGCTCTGGGGCCGCCAATACTGGTGATTACGGGGCACAAGAGACTGGAATAACTGGGACACGTACTTCCCCAGCTACCTCCTATCTTCAGCCGGCAAATCCGAATCGGGAATACAACCCACAACACTGGGCTCTGACCACCACCCATGAGATATTCCTGGATCCAGGCCCATCGGAGCGTAAGCGTAAGCCTGGAGATCCGGCATTTCTTAGACCGGCAAACTCTAGCGTCAATACAGCCTCCTTGTTAACGATTCTGCATGGCATCCCGGCTGCTAGGGAGTCTATGCTTGCTAGGGACTGTCTTGATCGTGACTACGGACACGATGATCAGTGGTGGAATGGCCAGCAGATTAGAACTCTAAGAGTCACTAATACTAGTGATGAGGAGACCGGTGAACCTGAAATCACAGAAGAAGTTATAGAGGTTCAGAGGCTAATGGCCTTTTTGGATGGCACAACGAGAGCTTATGGTAGTGTGGAGAGCTTAGCCATGATCCCGGGTTATCAAGAGCATGACCAAGGCCGTGAGTCTGATGTATCGTCAGAATTTTCTGAGGGTTTAATAACAATTAATTCTGTAGATACCCTTTCGACATTCTTTCGTTCGTGGATAAAAGCAATCCAGAAAGCTACTCTAGAGCCTGCTGGAGGGAAGTACGGTCGTACATTTTTTTCTGAAGCTACCCAATGCATCCGGGGCGCAACAGACGAGGCATTGATGAATAGAGAAGCCTTCCAGATTATGGATCTCACTGGTCCTAGGATTGGCGAGACCACCCTTTACGATATGCTGGACTCACTTGTTTTTCCGCCGGACGATGAGACGGATGTTTTCGTCAGATTCTCCCCCGTCATCTGCGCCCAAATTAGGCCCTTTGACAACGGGATATTTAATGGTTGTCCGATTGCGATACCAACCGTTTTATATCCTGATAGGTACACCCAAGCTTGGACGGTACCTATGTGGGAGGTTAGAAGGAAGATTGAGGAGCAAAGGAACATCATAGCAGAAATAGAACTCCAAGAAGATAAGCTAAAGAGGGTGCAGGTGAACGAGGGTGTTTATCACGAGCTCCAGAGTGTGCCCCAACCCCGAGAGCTCCTTTCGATTCTTGTTGAGCATTACGCGGTTGAAGAGAACCGCGAAGCTCCGACTGGGATTTCGAATGGGGCTCAATCTGAACCGAGTGCTGTTCTTGCTATGCTGGAGGGTGTCATTCGCCAACTTGATGCGAAGCTTGAAGGTAAACAACCATCAGACAAGCGAGGTTGTAGGTTAACTAATTCCGTTTATGCAGCATTGGCAAAGAAGAAGGAAGAGGCCCAGGAGACCCTAGTAAAACTAAGGTCATCATTTACTTCGCCTGAAGATCTCGACCCATCGCTTCCTCCATTGACGAGGTACACGCTGCGTGGGATATCCCCGGAGAGCTCGACCACTTTCACCCTCCTTCCATCACCCGCCTCGGAGGAAGGTCGAATTTCTGTTGGCTCGTCCACCGGATCGTCGGGGGAGCAGTGGTGGTGCATCAACTGGGCACCAAGAGCGCCAACAACCGGATGGGAGACCACGCCTACCCTGAATTATGAGGTTAAAAAGGTGGCCGAAGAGAGGGTGATGCATGCTATCAAAACCACCGGAGAAGGCACTATTCTGCTAGTTTATGCGAATGACGAGGCGTTGAACTTTGGCGACGGGATCGATACCTCCTTACCAAGTCCTCTTCAGGTATGATTATAAATTACCAATACCAGTAGATAGGGCCCCCCTTACTAATTTTTATAGACCTTTGTTGACCGTGATAACGCCGCTTTTAAAGCGGAACTGCAGCCAAATTCCCCAGGTCGAAAGCGGCCTAACGATTGGCTTGACGCAGAAGATGAGGGTGCGAATTCTTCTCCAGGTCTAGGCTTCTCCCCAAAGAAGATTTCGTCTTCCCGTAGTAGTGCTACTCTAGGAAACCCAACCCCCGAGGTTAGTCGTAAAAACAGTTTGAGCGGAAACGAAATCGAGATGGTGGAGGGCATAGGAAGCGGAAATAACCAGCCTGCTACTGGGGGAAGCGGTGCCATCGGCCAGGGGATAGACTTCCCCCAACCTGGGGGTGGGGAAATGCAGGAGAGGGGTGGGATCTCGCCAGTCGCCATAGCTTTTCATCTTGATTTCAAGGGCCGTGAAAGGGATCTCGACCAGGACATGAAGGATGTTGACAGTGAGCACATTGAGTTTGCCGACTCCATTGGAAAGGTTTAGTCTGGCGGGGGGATTAAAGTGCTAAATGGGCCCTTTCCTTTTACCTTCTTTTATTTTTTTCGTTTTATTTTATTTTATTTTTTGTTTTTCCACCATATTTCCCCCATCCTTTTAAATACCAATCTCCATCTTTTTTAAAAAAACTTGCTGCGGTCTTTCGTCTTCTTTCGCTTTCCTTCTCGCATCATGCATCCCATTTCTCCTACTTTTTCCTTTCTACCTTCTAAGATGGAGGGGAAAAAAGAAGAAAGAAAAAACAAACAAACCAGAAGTACAGTAAATAGAACATCGCAAATTGGTGATGCGGCGGCGTTAGTTTAGGTCCAGGTCAGTTCAGTTCTGTTCAGCTTGATCCAGTTCAATAGGGTTGGTTTTCTTACTCTCTTTCTTTCCCTTGTTTACTTTTTCGTTTCTCCCGGGTTGTATTACGTTTGAATACCTGAAGGCTATGCCTGCTTGCCAGTGTTTGCGCCTTGTTCTATTGCGTCGGTTGCTTTTTGCTTTGATGGAGTCCATGGACTCGCTCTTTATTCTCTGTGATATGTAGGTAGATGTATTCGATAGAGTATAACATGCTGTACCGACTAACTGGCTTGAATCTTTAGGTGGGAGTGATCATTTCCGAATGGTGAACATTACTTGCCCTATACCATGGACCACTCACAAACAACTTCCTGGCCGATTTCCAACCCGAGTGATGCCTCATGCAAAATCAAAGAACTTGGGCGGGTGGGCCAATGGGGGCGTCACTTTGATTGCTCGCGACCAAGAAGGCTAGGGTTGAGAGGGAGAACAAAAAAAAAAACAATTGGATATCGGTATCATAATATAGAGAGATACACATAAAAGGGCATAACTAGCTCAACACTCGGTGCGAAAAAAGAATACACCATGATTGAGAAATTTCCCCTTTCCATTTCCATTACCATTCCCTACTTTTGCACTCAGCCGGCAAAAAGGAAAAAAGAAATGAAGAGAGAAAATAATAAACCCTAAAAAATAATGGAGAAGGGAAGAGAAACCTCGTGAACGTTCTATAAGGATAAAGAGGGGAAGTAAGGGAATAAAGATAAGAAAAAACCCCTGTGCTCACTGAAAGAGGAAAAGGCCAACAATTTGTTTGGCAAGTTTTCCAGGTGGGGTGTAAACCGGGAAGTAAGAGTAAGAGTAGAGGTTTCTTTTAAAAAGGGTAGTTGTAACGTGGCAGACATCCGGCTAGGAAAACAAATGAAACGAGTGATTTCAGCTAGCTAGCTAACTAACGAGGCGAAGGCACTACGAGTCCGCGCCAAAGGGATTCTTCCCAAGCCCAGAGGAGGAAGAGGAAGAGGAGGCGAAGGTGGAGGTCTTATTCTCCTTGCCCTCCTTGGCGATTCCCGAGAAGGCTTTTGAGAGGAGCTTTGGTTGGGACCTGGAACTCCATTAGCATCACAAATTTCCCAGCGGAGTGCAGAACAGGGGAAATACTTTCCATAAGCCTTCTGCTTATGCGCTGCCAACTTCTTACTGCACGGTGTCATCATGGCGTCGGTTGGGGATGTGAAGGATCCAGTGTTTCTGTTGTTTTCGAACGGTTAGCATCCTCTAGCGGGAAGCGGGGGGAGAGGGGAGGTTATTTACTTCTCCGCGAGCTTCTGCGCAAGGAACTGACGCTGCATTTCGAGGTTTGGGTTCGGGGCGGCCTGGTGGAGTTGCTGAATGGTGGGACTTGAGGACTCGTTCGTGTTTGGATCAAGGGATTGATTCAAGCTTAGGTCTGTGAGGGGTTGAGCCGACATTTTGGGTGTTTCTCTTTCTTCTTCCCTTTGCTGCTTGGAATTGAGGATGAAGTAGGGTGTTGTGGTGAGTGTGAAGTAAGGTGGTGGTGGTAGTGGTGGTGGATGAGGAAGGAAAGCTTTGCGGGGGATGAAAGGGGAATTTGTACTCGTGGGTTTGTTTGTGCGCTGGTTGCTGGGGTTACGGATTCTGGTGGCTTGGTGTAAACAGTGGAAGGTGGTGGTAGGTGGGGTCGGTAAGCGGCTTCTGTGGAGGGGAGTGGGATGGACAAGCATCGGTTTACGAGTAATTTATATAATAATATGATACTTGTAAGGGTACAGTACTCTAGATGGGCTTGCAGGGTTTGTGGGTTTATGGTGCCGCGGGGTGCATCATCATCATACAATACAAGTACTCGTATGGGCATGTGGTATGGCACTTTATGCGCAATCGTGGATTGGCCATTTCTAGGGTTTGAAGGAATATTCATTGCCTTCGCTTGTTGTTGATAAAAACAACACTTTCCTTCGGTCCCACATGCACATACCGTACTCTATGGAATAGAATAGACTATATCTTGAGATCTAGAGAAGACATTTTTACAGCTTCGAATTCACCACCACCACCACCACCACTACCGCCGCTGATGCTGTATCATGTGTCAGACATGCCAGGCCACCTCAGATCGACCCTTCAGGAGCTTCCCGGATTCAGAAAGACGTTGTTCGGGCTCGTTGGGGAGTCGTGAAGTGCTGCCGGAGTGGTTGTTTTGATCTGTGTTCTTTGTCGTCACCATCCCCAATATGGGTGGCATCAAAGCGGGAATTGCTTTACTGTAGGAAGCTTGCGGCGTCGATGTTGGCGTTATATCGATTTTATCAGTGGTGGGGTGGGTATTGAAAATAATAATAATAATAATAATAATAATAATAATAATAATAACAACAATAATATCATTATTATTATTATGATGTTTATTAGGTTATTGTTATCTGGAAATGCTTGCAATTATTGAAGGTTAAATGAGTTCCCATCGGTAGGGATTGACCACGCTTGAGCATTTAGCGATTCAGCACTTATAATTGTCCCTGGCAGTATCATAACAACCCTGGCATTCACGCTCATTCTTGCCCTTCTCCGAATGCCTTCTCATGAGGGAACAGAGCTCCAAAATTACCGTCGATTCCAAGATCCCCCCCAAAGTACAAGGGGGTGGAAAAAAGTGATAGGAAAACCGCTGGTTCCGCAAACCACCTTTTTTTCCGATCACTCACTCTCACACCCTGGCAGTGGCTGGCACTGTAGGACGAACTCCACCAACGTTCCTGCGTAAATGACAAATCGCTAACTTGGTCGAGTAAGGGCACTTCCCGGGCTCCCTCATCCTCTTGGCGGCCAATCAGATGGGTCGATCTCAGTGAGGGTCGCTCGCCGGCTCCCGAGACTCGATGACAATTAACCTTGCTAGCTCCCCTAGGAGTGACGTCAAACCAGCGGACAGCCAGATAAATACAGATTGATCGAAACAAACCCTGAGCGATAACAGCGAGAGGCCCTATTAGGAGTGCTGCAAGAAAGAAGCAAGGGATTGGACTTGCCACATATCATAGCCATAGCAAGGGGCGCGTCGGGAGGATGGGGGGGGGAGGGGAGTGCTTCAATATTGATGTTTCTCGAGGGGCCTCACCGGATTCTGCTGAGTGCGGGAACGGAGGATTGAAAGTACTCGAGTAACACTTGAGTTGGGAATTAATTGCTTCGGGACATACATACGAAAACACATTCCGGAGTGTTATAGTGGCGCAAATACGTAGGTTTTCTTCTCACTCCCCTTGGTTCAACTACTTCCTTTACTTCAATCATCTACTCGAGCATTTGTATCAAGATATTGTTCTAAATCGCATCTGTCTGAAGAGTTTTTATTATTATTATCATTATTATTTTTAACTACCGTAGGCTAACCTTGAATGGCTACCTTCAAAGACCGCATCCACTCCCAGGCACACGACGGCGGACCCAGAGATCCACCTATCAGCGCTACTACTACTGCTACCGCCACGACTGGTCCACACTCTGTGAGCAATGACGCCTCCGCGTCAATACCAGGCGTTCGAGAGGCCGTCCCACCAGATATACCCGCCTCCGCTTCCCCAGCGGAACCGGGGGAAGGCCCCGCTCTGAGGAGGTTCGCTCATACTTTCACCAAAATCCTATTCAGCTCCTGGGTCAATGTTTTGCTGGTGTTTGTGCCCGTAGGGATTGCGTGCAATTTCGCCGGGATCAACCCTACGATTGTGTTTGTTACGAACGCTATTGCAATTGTTCCGCTGGCGGGGCTATTGAGCTATGCGACGGAGAGTGTGGCTCATTGCCTGGGCGATACGCTGGGGGCTCTGTTGAACGTTAGTTTTGGAAATGCGGTTGAGTTGATTATTTTGTGAGTATCGTTTTATTTTGGGTGGTGGAAGTGGGCTGGGTGATTATTGGGTGACTGCTAACAGGTGTGGTAGTATGTGAGCCGATTCATATATGGCCACTCAGGTGAGGATTTGCGGTGGCGGTGCTAATTGCTATAGAATTGCCCTTGTCAAAAATGAGATTAGGATCGTCCAGGCTTCACTTATTGGATCGATATTGGCGAATCTATTGTTGATTCTTGGGATGTGTTTTCTTATCGGGGGGTTGGAGTATAGGGAACAGGTTTATAACAGCACAGTTACCCAGATGTCGGCGTGCTTGCTGTGTCTTTCTGTGCTGAGCTTACTCCTACCAGTGAGCTCCTTTCTATTTCCGTGACATGCAGGGTTCTTACAGTTCGGACATAGACTGCCTTTCATGCTTCGTTCAGCAATGCCGAGAGGGCGGACGGTGCTGTGATAAAAGTGAGCAGGGGGACATCTGTCATCCTCCTGCTGGTCTATGTCCTATATCTGCTCTTTCAACTAAAATCGCACGCATATATGTACCAGGCAACCCCACAGCATGTTATTGATGAAGAGTCCCACCCGGGAATTTTTAGGAGGATGAATTCAGGAATTACATCATCTGGCT
Organism: Tuber calosporum; assembly: GCA_003316355.1. NCBI lineage: Eukaryota > Fungi > Ascomycota > Pezizomycetes > Pezizales > Tuberaceae > Tuber > Tuber calosporum. Next base: position 40,072 of record QFET01010503.1, on the reverse strand, counting down.
CTCTGACAGGTTTCACAGATTCAACGCAAGCCTCAGGGTCCGCCTGTGGGGTTGCTAGAAAGGTTAGAGCTAAGTTTGGAAGGAAAAGACGTGCGAAGATAGGGAAGGAGATGGGTGGATCATCTGATAAGTCATCGGATAGGATGGAGCATGGGGGAGAGAAGAAAAAGGGCGAGAACACTTCATCGCCAGTAGCTGCTCAAGTCCTGCCTAGCGCCCTTGTAAGTCCCGCACCATCAGTTCTAGCAGCTACCGTACGACTCCAAATGTCCCGCTCAATCTCCATCCGCCCACCCGTATTCCGCGCACCCGCCCCCGGCAAGCGTCCGAGATTCACTCACCCCCAATCCAGCAGATCAGTATCTTACATCATCCATCACCGCCACTCATTCCCCACAGACATCTACACCCAAAAATCCTCCGGCCAAACCGCGTATAGCAGCAGCACACCAGCAACCCTAGAAACCGCCCCGCCCAAGCCCCAAATATCCCGCACTTCCGCCGTCATTCTTCTTGTAATCTCCACCTTCCTCGTCGCCCTATGCGCCGAATCCCTCGTCAGTAGCATCGACCATCTAGTCTCCAGCACACCCATCAACGAAGCCTTCATCGGGCTGATCATCCTCCCTATAGTTGGAAATGCAGCAGAGCACGCTACAGCCGTGACCGTCGCCACGAGGAATAAAATGGACCTCGCAATCGGCGTGGCGGTAGGATCATCAATTCAGATTGCCCTGTTTATCACCCCCATTGTAGTGATTGTTGGGTGGATTCTGGATAAGCCCATGTCGCTGTACTTTAACCTTTTCGAGACGGTGACATTGTTCGCCTCAGCGTTCATCGTGAACTTTCTTGTATTAGACGGGAGGAGTAATTACCTGGAGGGTGGATTGTTATGTGCTGGGTATGTCATTATTAGGTTTGTGCTTCCTTCCTTCCTTCCTTCTCTCTTGGTATCATTCTCCGTGAAGGGTAGGTGGATGGATGGATGGATGGATGGATGGATGGGCGGGCGGGCTAATGTCGCGGCAGTGTCGGCGCGTTTTTCTTCCCCGGCGAGGAGGATCAGAGCTCCTTCACAGTAGGCCCCGGGAAGGTTAGGCGGGATTTGTTAGTGGGGGTTATGGACGTGCAGGGTTGATTTCTTTTTTTTTTTTTCGAGTATGATATGAGTGTTAGATGGGCGCGGCCGTTTTCTGTTCCTATACTTTGGGTTAACGTGTGATGCGGTGCTTTGGTTGGGGTTGTTGCGTCGAGTGATGGCGTGTGTTGGAGTTGAGTATGTATTGTCCCGTATCACGATTGATCAACTGTGATACTAGCATGGATGATGGGGGTTTTGTTCGATCGAAAGGTATTCGCGGGTGAAGCATTTATCACATCCCTTCTTTTGTATAAACACAAGGTATAATGAACAATGATAAGAGGACCTGCGTGCTATCCTGAACAATTCATGTCCAACATATCATTTCCCAACCACCAAAAGCAAATATATAAAATATGAAAATCTGAAAAATAAAATAATATGAAAAATATAATAATAATAATAATAATAATAATAATAATAATAATGCTATTACTACAAGTTCGCCCTAATCTGAATCCCAAACTCCTGCATGAGCTCCTGTGTCTTTTTGGTTTGCATGGCAATCTTATCCTCACTGTACACAATTATTAGTAACGTAGAATGTTGAAGGCGATAGGAAGGGGGCGGCGGGGAACTCACATTTCCTTACTCCTCCTGTTCTCCGTCCTCCCGAGCTGATTCAAGTGCACCTCGTCCGGCCCATCCGCGATCCTCAAAGTCCTCTGGTGCGCCCACATCCTCGCGAGCGGAAAGTCCTGACTAACGCCGGCAGCGCCATGCGCCTGCACAGCGCGATCGATGACGGCAAGGCTCATATTCGGCACGTAGATTTTCGCCTGAGCGATGAGACTCAAGGCGCCTTTCGCGTCCGAGTTATCGATCTTGTCGGCGGCGTTTAGCACCAGTAATCTCCCAGCGTCGATCTCGATGCGGGACCTGGCGATCCACTCCAGGATGGAGCCATGCTCGGAGAGGAGTTTGCCAAAGGTTTTCCGGTCAGGGTCGTTGACGCGGGCGATCATGTACTCTAGCGCGCGCTCCGCCGCACCGATGGATCTCATGCAATGATGTATCCTCCCCGGCCCCAACCGGCCCTGAATGATCTCGAAGCCGCGACCGGGGCCGAGGATCATATTCTCTAGCGGCACGTGCACGTTGTTGAACGCGATCTCGCAGTGTCCGTGTGGGGCGTCGTCGTACCCGTACACAGACAGCGCGCGGCGGACCTGCACGCCCGGTGTGCCGGCCGGGACTATGACGACGGATTGCTGCTTGTACGGGTTCGTGTTTGAGGGGTCGGATTTCCCCATTACTAGATAGAGTTTGCAACGCGGATCGCCGGCGCCACTGCTCCACCATTTCGTCCCATTCAGGATGTATTCGTTACCCTGTCTTGTGATCTCCAGGTTGATGTTTTTTGCATCGGCCGAGGCGCGGTGGCGCTCTGTCATCACAAAGGCGCTGCGGATATTGCCATTGAGGAGTGGTGTGAGCCATTGAGCCTTTTGTGCTGGCGAGCCGTATTTGGCTAGCACTTCCATGTTGCCTGTGTCTGGTGCTGAGCAGTTCATTGCTTCCGAGGCTGTGAGACTTCGTCCCATGATTTCGGCCATCAGGCCGTATTCTAGGTTTGAGAGGGGGACGCCCTCTGGGTAGTGCTTTTGCGAGAGGAAGAGATTCCAGAGCCCCTGTGCCTTGGCCCGCGCCTTTAGGGTGTCGATTATGGCTGGGTAGGTGTTTAGGAAGCGCTTTTCTGGATTGCTGGGTTGCTGAGCGTCAAATATGGCGTCTGCCGGGACGCATTCTGTCTCAACAAAGTGGTGGACTTTTTGAAGGAGGGCATGGGCGGATGGTGAGACCTTAGAGGCCACGAGGGGAGGGATCTGGTAGTTTGTCATTTTAGTAGTGATTTATTGTGAGTTCAATTGATAGTGTTTTTTCGTTTAAACTCGATCAGAAGTGGAGAAGGGGTACCCGAGATAGCGGGAAGAGGAGGAAAATCCGGGTGTTTATTTTTAAGGTGGAGCTTAGTTCAGCAGCAGCCGAGGTTTCTTCCGGGGATTGAACCGAGGCGCCGCTATTGCCAACTTCTGCTTACATAACGGGTTCTGGTAACGAGCCCAAGTAAAAGTACGGACTGTACTAGTACGTAGCTGCGCTATGCTATGGAACAAGAGCCGGATATGTCGGTGAGGTGACTTTCAAGGCTGGCCAACTACTTGTACAGTACTCGTACTTGCATCGGTCTTGAATAGTAGACTGGGTGCACGAGCCTTCCTGTTGGATATTTAGGCCATGAATACCCACTCAATGCTCAATCCCGAAGTTAGGAATTGTGTAGTAACAGTAGGCAAACGTGGGATAGGTTTGGTATCGAATAACACCCAAAGGGCCCAATTCTGTAATAAACATTGTCTAACTGCCGGATGCCCTATTTACAAAAAAAAAAAAAAAAAAAAAAAAAAAAAATCAAGGAAGGGGAAGAGAAAATATCCTCACCATCGCCCCACTGTCATGACCGCTCACTTTATATTTTTCCTCCCCTTGAAATGCTTCTTCCCACCCATCGCCTTCCTCACCTCTTCCGGGCTGAGGTTATTATCCAAAGCGATCATAGTCCTCGCCTTCCTGCCACTCAGATTTTTCCCACCAGGCAGAGCCCCAGCAGCACCAGCACCCAGATGAAACGGTGTCTTCATATGACCCAGATTCCCCCCTCCCTCGGCAAAAAATTTCCTATCAAGGTCATGGGACTTCTCCCCCATTTCGACAACTGGTAGGTCCTCGGATGCGAGGTCGTCATCGCGGTCTTGACCCAAGGAGGCCCCGGCTCTCCTGTTCCGCGGAAGATGCGCTTCGTCGTAGAGGTCTTTGTTGAAATTGAACGGATCGATGGGAGAGTCTGCAGGAGGTGGATGGCAGAATAGGAGTTTGCCGTTCACGTAGTCTTTCAGAACGTATCTTGCGGCCCGGGACTCGTCAGGATTTCCAGCTCCGGTTTTGCAAAAACCTCTAGCCCTGGCGTATGCTATTAGGAGTTCCTCCCCAGTTGCGATGCCGGTGCCACCTTCTTCGAATGGACGGGTGTGTATCTTGATACCATAGAGGGATTCGAGAAATCGCTGGGGGATCCGTTGTGCTACGAGTGTTGCTGGGCCGCTGAACTCGCGGAGTTGGTCAATTGGTAGGACACCGTTGCATACGAGCTCTGCTTTCGTGGTAGCAAAGTTGGGGAAGACGAGACCGGGGCAATCGCAGAGGACTATCTTTTCACTAAGGTGGAGGGTTTGGAAGTGTTTTGTTTTTCCAGGAGTCGAGGAGACAGACACCTTCTTTGCACCGATAAGGGCATTGATAGTAGAAGACTTCCCAACGTTCGGGTACCCGACAAGACCGATTTGGATCTTTCTAGGTTTCTCTTGGTCTTCGTCTGTGAGGGGATTAGAACAACATATATTTCTAGGGTGGAAACAAACATACCCTCAACAATAGGTACATGCTCCAAAAACACCTCCTCAAGCTCATCAACAGTAAGAATTCTGATCCTTGGCTCCTCCTTATCCCCTTCCACCATCGCCGCCTCCTCGACAAACTCCTCCTCCTCCTCCTCCTCGCCCTCGCTATAATACTCCTCATTAATCTGCTTCGCTAGCGCCGCCGAAAAGAACCGATAACTGACCCCCTCCTTCTCAAAGTAATCCGCCCACGCGCTCCTCTGCTCAGCAGTCATCATATCCGCCTTATTCACAAGCAGCAGGTTGTTCTTCCTCTCGTCAACCTCTTTGACATACCTCTCTAGGTCCTCACTACGGAACATGAGCGGGTTCCTAGCATCGACAATCTGAACGACAAGATCACTCCTCTCGATGACTCGCCACAACTGCCTCCAAACTTCAAGATTTCGCTCGAAGGGGGTCATGAGTAAGTCTTTTGTCTCCTGTAGCTCTGCAAGGCCACGGCGCCAGCGCAGGAATGAGTCCTTCTCACGGTGTTCCAATTCTGCAGGTGTAGTTGCCGAGTCCCAATGTGGGCGACGGGGAACAGTTAGTTGCCGCTTGTTTTGTCGGTGCTTGGTTTTCGCGGCCTTTTCTTCGTCGGCTGTTAGCAGGTAGGTGTTTACTTGGTCTTTGTGGATGATCTTCATGCTGCTCGTTTTTTCTGTCGTATAATCAGCATCGTAACGACAAATCTTTGAAATTAACGGTGACATACCAGCTGTGAAATCTGTATCTGCTAGTTGAGCAGTATTCAAGAACTCTATCACATAAATCAGCGTTCATCCTTCTTACCGTCTTTCCCCCTTCCTCCCTTTCTCTCTCCTTCCTTCCACCGTGGCCAAGAAATGGGGTGGAATAAAACAAACCATCAAGATCATTCTGCTGCGTAATACTCCGCATCTTGTACCAATCCGCCTCATGCTTCTCCGTAGTATATAGCTGTGAGACCCATTAGCCACTCTCTATCCGTTTTCACACTATCACTCTCACCATCTCAGACTGCCCCGTCCCTGTCCCCGTTCCCCTCAACCCTCTTCCAGCTCCATTCCCTCGATGCTTGTTATTCGTCTTGTGTGTACTTCCGCTCCTAGAGTTCATGAGCGCGCGGCCGAGGCCAACTTTGTTCTTACTTTCTGCGAGAACCATTGTGTTTGGTTCTTCTCAATTCTTGTGTGGAATTTTCTTTGATTGACCGGTTGGTTGGTTTTGCCTTCAGATGGAGGGGTAATTTCAATGACAAGTGAGTACTCGAGTACTGGTACGATGCTGTGATGGGGCGGGCTTCTTTTTCTTGCCCTTCGCAGATGCTGGTTGCAACGGAGTAATTTAGCTATTAATCACCGTCACTTGTGGTATTATTATATCATGCTCCAGTGTACAGGTACAAGCCAACTTGGCTTTTTGTCAGCGACTTCTTCTCCGCCGACACACAGACATACACAGAAGAGGATCAATAATCACGCATCCTACTTATTTTACATAGTACGGTGTTTCGTGGCGGGGAGGATAACAATTACAAATCCCCCTTATCGATACCGCTCACACCACACTTCCAAGCCGCCAAAATGCCGACCAGAAAGTGGATGTAAGTCCCGCCAAAACTACCCCTCCCCAGGACCCCCCACCACCGCCACCACATCTCAACTAACCATACCAGCGACAAAAAAACTGCGGCAAACTACCAACTCCGCTACCGTGCACAAACAGATCCCTTAATCCACGACGACCAAGCCAGCGACCTGGTCTTCGCTCAAGTCACAGCACCCAATGCCTCCACCCCCACCACCACCACCTCATCATCAAAAATCAAAACAACTACAGACTTAGCCCAAGAACTCTCCCTCCCGCCTACTGGCCTTCGAGAAAATGAAGGCGAAGCTGCAATGTACGGGGTGTACTATGACGATACGGAATACGACTACATGCAGCACATGCGGGACATTAACGACGAACAAGTGTACTTCGTAGACGTACAGGAGAAACCCTCCCAAGGGCAGAACAAGAAAAAGAACAAGATGAAGCTGGAAGACGCACTGCGTCTTCCTCAAGAGGTGCTCCCCTCGGAAGTCGAGGTTAAAAGGACCTATCAAGATATGCAAGACGTGCCCGACACACTCAGCGGGTTTCAACCGGACATGGACCCGCGCTTGCGCGAAGTTTTGGAGGCGCTAGAGGATGAAACCTACGTTGACGATGATGAGGACGTATTTGGGGAATTGGCCAAGGGCGATGAAATACCCCCGGGGGAATTCGAAGTGGAGGGAGGGGAAGACGGGTGGGAAAGTGATGTTACAGAAAAACCGTCCAACCACCTACCACATGCAGGACAAGAAGAAAAAGGAGGAGAGGAAGGTGAGGAAGACTGGCACCGCGCCTTCAAAACCTTCAAAAACGACCAAAAAAAGAAAGTGGGAAAAGTCTCGTTCGACAACGACTCCCTCGTAGACACCATGAGCTTCGGCAGCACCGCCTCCTTCGGCGGAACAATGAGCGTGTCGAACCGCAGTCGCCGGAGGAAGAAGAAGGCCGGTACTGAGAGTTCCGGTTACTCAATGAGTAGTTCCGCGCTGTTTAGAACCGAAGGGTTAACATTTTTGGATGATCGGTTTGACAAAGTATTCCCCACCCTCCCCCGTCATAAATGCACAGGGGTGTGAGACTAATGAAAATGTTGAATAGATCCAAGAGGAATACGCAGAAGAGGAAGACGACTTGGGGTCCAATTCTGGCGTCGCACTGCCAGAGACTAGAGGGGATTTGGATTCAGTCCTAGACGAATTCCTAGAGGGATACTCTGTTGGGAAGAAAGGTCGGGTTCGGCGCGGGAAGTACGGGTCTGGGATAGAGCAGTTGGATGAGATTAGGAAGGGGTTAGGAAGTGCGAGGATCACTTCTTGATTGATCGCATAGCACTGTCCGTGATATGATGGAATGGTTATAGGTCGTTTCAAAACGGATTCCCAGTCTCAGTATTTGGAACGTTTCATAGATTGTGGGCACAAGTTCGGCATAATACTTAAATCTGGCGTCTGGATCAGCTGGGGAAGGGACCATATAAAAGTTTGTTGGGTGTTTTTTTTCTTTCATGCATATATTCACTTTGATTAACCAATCAGCTCTGTCCAAGCTCCTTTTTTACACCACGAAAGCTAAATATAAAAAATTACCCAGAGGAAAGGAAGTAGAAGTAGAAGAGGTTCCACGAAATCAATAACTTTACCGTTTCCTTATAAACAGGGAGTCCGCAAGATAAGAAACGAACACCACTGCCAACCCCCAAGGAGTCCCATGCCGGAAAGCGGGGTTCCTAGCAGGCGGTTCAAATGTACCAAATCCCGCCTTCACCTAGCAGCAAACTATGCCCTCCAAACCCTCTTGACCGCTGCACCACCGCCCCCGCACCCAGCGTCAGCCAAACCTACCTAAACCACACACCCAAAAGGGGACAAGACGGAATAAACACAAACCCTCAGTAATCCCCACATCATTGGTCTCAAATTCGTAGAGCCCCACAAGCACCAACAGTGTCGCGCCCTTGAGTGCCCACATAGTACCCTTTCTGAGGGTGGGGTACTTGCGGTGGGGAATGTAATCGATAACGATGGATTCGAAACCAATGTGGGAGTGGATCACGATAGTAGCTCCAAGGATGGCGTCCGTTACCGGGTTTATGGAACCGGCAGCGAAGGGGGCGACAGTCAGGGGGATGAGGGCCACAGAGATGAGCTTTTTTTCAAAGATGTTAGCTGTGAAGGGAGAGGAAGGGGTGGAGGTGATGGGGAGGGGGGAGAGAACACCCGCTCAAAAGACCAATGGTAGGAACCATGAGCGGCATTGGGATCAGGGACTTCTGCGGCGTCGTTTACTACTTATTATTAGTACCTGTGCCAAAGCAAAAGACGAGAGTAACAAAGTAATACATACTCGTTCCCTGAATAACCTCTAAAACCCACCACCACCACCACCAATCCACCCAATTAGCACCCACTCGCCCACAACATTACATTACGAGAAAGGGAAGAAAGGAAGAAAGAGACAAGAAGAAAAAAAACTCACGAGGCCCAGCCGGCAAAAGCTTCCTCGAAGCGCTTGCATGAAATCCCTTCTTTGCCATTCCGGCTTGCCTCAGAATCCCCAAGTTCTTCATTCCCGTGCACTTAACTGCAGCAGAGGTGGTAGTAGTAACCGACCTACTTAGCCTAGGCATGGTGGCCGTGGCGGTAGCGGTGCGCAGTGATGACCTGAAAAGTGATGCCATGGTTGTCTTGCTGGTCGTTGTGGGAGGTGGGGGTGGGAGGAAATTGAGGTTGAGGTGGAAAGTGGGTTGGCTCTTGATCATGAGGATTTGGGTGTCCTGCGCTGTGGCTGGGGACCTCGGGAGCCGAGGGGAGCCAATCGGGTGGGTGCTTAGTAAGAAGATGTTTGGCACGGTGACTACTGAGTGGCATGCAATCCCAAACGCCTCAGGTAAACTGTGCCAGCCCGGCAAGAAGTTATTGAACAGTTATTAAAGGTTGTACGTCAGACACGGGACTGGTGAGAGACTTCAAGTTTTGAAGTCCAGAAGCCTAGGGCATGAATGCTGTAGAGTAGGTTGGGGGAATTGTTTTTACTTTTCCATAGAACATTTCTAATTCGAGGTTAATGTACTAGTACAATGGTACAGTAGTGTAAATTTAGATATGCCCAGTTCCCATTTTCCCATCTCAAGCACAAGCAAAACAAGCCACCACATTACTGTAGACAATCCCCAGCCACAAGATAAACAAAAACTTTTATACATTCCCGAAGGTATTGTCACACTGCCAAACAAGGGCAGCACACCTGCCTCTATTCAAAGGCCAGCAAGCGGGCAAGCATCATAAGCATCGTAGATCTACTCAACAACCCACTTCTCCTCCTCCTTCCTCTGCACAATCTTCCCCGCCGGTAACCCCCACCCAACCTCGCTTCTGCCAATCGCCCCCCCAATCCTTGGAATAACCCAGCACTCCCTCCTCCTCCCCATCGAGCCCTCCAGCACCTTTGGAGGAACGTGTTCCAGCGGCTTGGAATAAGTAATCAATGGCGTCCCCTTCGCAAGCCCCGCCAAGTGTGCTCCCGTGACGGGCGTCAGCGGCTTCGCCCGAACTTTACCGGTTGGCGAAGCAGACTTCTTCAGCTCGCTATACACAAGGTACTCCGGGTATGAGGACTGCGACGCCAAGGCAGAACTTGGGTGGATGTACACCGCTGGGTCCAGTGGCGCGTCTTCGCCCGTAGGTTGCTGGAGTGTGGAGGATGCGAAGAGCGTCATGTAGGGTACTTCCGTTACTTTTTTCGCGCTGTTCTGGCTGAGTTTGTATGGGGAGCTGGGCAGGAGGTCTGCACGGATGGCGACCTGGTCTATGAAGCCAGCCGCTATGATTTGCTTTAGGGCTTTGACTTGCACCGTGGATGGGGGAGGCAGTTTTGGGCTGAAGGAGTTGAGCACACCTGGGCAATTGGTTTTGACGATTTTGGTGATTTGCTGGCGGAGTTTGTGTGTTTCCTGCATCGCTTTTAGCCGAAGAAAGTTGCGCTCGCAGAAGTTTATAGGGTCCTTCTCGTATTCGTACGCACAGACTGCAGATAGGAGTTTCAGGGCATCGCTAGTGGGATCTAGACTTGAGAAAGTTCGGTGAGCACGGTAGTACTCCTTCCGCCGTTGAGCTCTTTGTGTGTCCTCGAGCCTTGTTTCAGTGTTTCTCGGTGCGCCCCCGTGATCTACCTCTTCGTAGATGTCTAGCTGGTGTTCTGGGATGAAAACTTCACCAACAGATAAGGCTGCCACAATCGCAATGATGTATGGTAGGCACTCATGTTGCTGGCCGATGATGAGGATCTTGGAGAAACGTGGTGACAGTGGGAAGTAATTCATAACTCTTCCCAATTCTGTCAGGGCTCCTCTCGGATCAAGTGCTCCGAGATATTCCAGAAGCTGTTGATAGATTAGCCCCAATGCTATGCCAACACGTGTCATCACGATGGAAAGACTCACCCTTTCGGATTTTCGTAAACTCCGCCGATCCGGCGCGGTCGGAAATGGGAAATTTGCAACAGTGTCGATATTCATGCTCTTCATTTGTAGGACAAGTCCTTGAACCTGTTAGCAATATGAGAATCATAACCTATCACTCGAACGAACCTTCAATTGGCATGCGCAAGATTTCCGGCTCGGGAAACTGGGGGAAATCCCGTTCGTAGACCGCGGAGGAGTAGAGCCTGTAGCAGTGACCCGGGCCCGTTCTCCCAGAACGACCAGCTCTCTGTGCAGCACTCGCCTTGCTGACCCAACCGATATCGAAACTCTGAACTCCGGTACTCTTGTCGTAGTTGCGTTCCTTCGAACGTCCGCAATCAACAACGTACCGGATGCCGGGGATTGTCAGGGAAGTTTCTGCAACATTGGTCGCCAAAACACAAATTCTTGATCCCTCCGGTGCCTCTCCGAATACTTTCAATTGCTCTTTAGTCGGGAGGAGTGAGTATAGTGGAAGAACATGAAGCGGCGACTCGACGTCTTCGGCGGACATTTCTCCTCCAAGGTCATCGTCGTTACCTATATTAGAGCCCTCTTCTTCGCTATCATACGGGTCGGGCTTGGAGATATCGCCGAATTCCATATCTTCGGTTTCAATAACTGCCTCACTGGCTGATATCTGCGCTGATGGTGGGGCAGAAGTAGAGCTTGATCCCTTCTTTTCATCCTTGAATGGAAACGTCTTCCGCAGCCGCTTAAGCAAGAGAGCGATCTCATTCTGGCCGGTTAAGAAGACAAGAATTCCTATCACCACATATCAGCATCGCTCTTAACCCCCAGGCAAGGAAAGTACTTACCGCCAGGAGGGAGGCGCCGATGAATCTTGCAAACCTTCTTGTAAACCTCTTCTGGGTACTCGCTAGCTGTATGTCTAGAGAAGTGAATAGAAACCGGGTACTGCCTAGCGTCCACCTTAAGCAACGGTGGCGGCACAGGGAAAAGCTGCTGATTCTCTGTGAAATCCGATACTCGCAGAGTAGCAGACATAATAATCAACTTCAAGGGCTAAAATAACCGTCAGTCACAACCCCTCTCAGCCCGCCACAGGCTTCCCCCCCCAAAAAAAACACACCTTCGTCTCATCTTTCTCTGCCAGCTCCTTCCTAAGCTTAAGCACACGGCTCATAACCCCAATTAAAATATCCGTATTGATGCTCCTCTCGTGCGCCTCGTCAATGATAACGGCAGAATACTTTCTAAGCAAAAAGTCTTCGGAAAGTTCCCTGAGCAAAACTCCGTCCGTCATGAACTTAATTGCAGTGTTTGGCCCCGCAGTTCCCTCGAACCGGATCTGGTACGAGACTTTCTTCCCCCCTCCAGGGCCTAATTCCTCGCCAACTCTGCTGGCCATGCTCACGGCTGCGACCCGGCGCGGCTGTGTCACGCCGACTAAGCCAGGCGTGGGCGTATCAGGCGAGCCGTAACCGGCTTCGTAGAGGAATTGCGGAACTTGCGTGGTTTTTCCACTGCCGGTCTCACCGCATATGACTACACAGTCGTTCGCATTTATTGCTTCCATTATGCGCTGTTCTTCAGCTACTACTGGGAGGGAAAGACGGGTACTCTGTATCTCTATAGGGCGCACAACGGTTACAAAAGACGCCTAGTTCATGTCAGTTCAATTCCTGCAGAGATGGCTTTAGGCTACTATAAGTGTACCTTTTTGACATCCCCCGGCGGGGGTGGGGGAGCGAGGGCCGTTTTAGGAATTGCGGCAACTCTAGGTTTTAGCTCTAGAAGATTTGGCATTGAGTGCTCAGCCCCATCGTCATTGAGGACTTGCCTCCGTTGAGCAAGAGCCCAGGCTTTGAAGGCATTTGCTTTCTCGGATTGGCCTCGCCGGAGGTGGCTGATTGGCCTATCGCCCTCACCACCACTGCCTTCCTCTGAACCATAACCCTCGCTATCCAAGCCTTCTACTTCGTCTTCATATTCTCCGTCCTCTTCCCCAGACTCACTGGACCCGGCCTCCTCCACCAAATCACCATTTATGGCTCTAACATTAGGCACAGCATCAATCTCATCAGCAATGCCCCCCCATTCTTCGTCTTCACCCTCCATACCACTTTCCCCACCCGAGCCATCCTCATCCTCAGATCCACTCCCGCCCACCTCCCCTTCCATAACCCTAATCATCTCTATCAACCGTTCCTGTCGTTCCTGGGCAGATCTCTTAACCCTCTTGATCATTGGAAAGCCATTCTCGTCCGTCTCCAATGGCCTCTTGAGTCCGGAGCCAACCGCAATCGCCGGTACCACGAGCGGTTTCCCCACAGCTTCCTTCTCAACCTTAACTTCCACCTCCGCCTTCACAGCCTCTTCCGGTTCCACGGCCGGTGATATAATCACCTCAAGCTCTGTAGGATCCCTAACAACCCTCTCCTCAAACACCATCCCCCGGCTTTCCTCCCCTGCAACCCCAGCCTTAACCTCCCTAATAGCTCTTCGAACTCTCTCCTTCCTAGTCTCCCGCCCCCTTCCAAGCTCCTTCGTACTCCTCAACAGCCCCGTATCCATCGAAGACGCACCCACAGCCAACTTTGCTATTATCTCGGCCTTTTCTTCTTTCTTGAGTTTATTCTCCTGTAACCTCCAATTAACCCACGCTCGCAGAATCGTAGGAACGGGGGGGCATAAGTACAATATACTTGTTAAACCTCTTCAATTTCTTCCCGGACATGCCAGGGTTTTCGGCCTTTGCCTCGGCGAGCAAATCCGTCTTGCGCTTTTCGGCTTTCTGTCCTTTCGTCAGGGGGATTGTCATTTCTACATTGGAGTCTGACGGCGCCGTAGCCGGTGGTGGTGCTGCTTCGCTGGTATTGTCGTCGGCATTGCGGCGGGGGTTTGGTGTACGCCGTTGTTTGCGGTCGCGGGTCGGTTTGTATTTTGATGGCATTGTAGGGGGAAGGGTTGCTCCCCAAAAAGATTGAGTGGTTTATTTGTTTGCTGGTGGGTTATTTGTGATGGCGGGGGAATTTGATATTGATATTATTGATATGATACCGGTCTCCCTTTTTTTTTTTTTTTTTCCTTCTTTAGAGTACAGTCAAACCCCGCTGTCCCGGATCTCAATAAACCGGATACCTCGCTGTCCCGTATGAATCTCCGTGAACTTTGAATTTATTTCCACCAAAGTCTGACCTGTTGTCCCGGATCCCTCGCTGAGCCGGACGGATTCTTCTGATTTTGGCCGTCCGGGATAGCGGGGTGCGACTGTACTGTACAGAATGCTCGATTACCGTGGAATACTACGGTAATACCCTGCACCTCGAGAAGATGCGTTCGCCAAGACGCTAGTGTTGGCGTGGGTGCCGGAGGCTCGTTTTTGAGCTTCAGCTGGAATCATTCCCGTGGGGGCAGGGTTCAACTTATATTTCATCCTATCATAGCAAAACAAGAAACACAGTTTGACTACGGTAGAAGGATTTTGGCTGATACCGTGCAATTTCCAGGATCCTGTGTGTTTTTCATTATACAAAGAACACGGTATGGTACGAGTATCGATAAAGTAATTAAGTTAGGTACGGGTAATCTAGCAGGTATCCTAGGCTTCAACTCCCCCTTTCACCCCCTTCCCCCATTTTCTCTGAATTCCCGGCTCTCCTTAAAAATAGACGCCACTATCTATGTATTTGCCAACCTATAAAGAAAAAAACACGAAAACACAATCTTACACGAATTATATATATAAGAAAAGAAAAAAGCCTCCGACGATAACTTGTATCATAGACCACGCCTTTTCTTTCCCGTTTTCCTATAATACGTGCCTCATCCACAATCCGCCACAGAAAATATGTTACGCCCCTTAACTTATGCCAGCCGACACTTGCAATCAAGAACACCACCACCCACCCACTCACTTGCCCGCTGACTGGAGCTCGAAGGTTAAACGGAATGCGTAAGGTAATACGCCGGACAAGGAAGGAGAAACTAGTAGCAAGCTAGAGAAAGAATAAAACAGAAAACAAGATCCATATTTTAATCCCATCCCGTAACATACCGATTTTTAAAAGCTAGCTATGATCACGGTGAAGGTAAAAGAAAATTTGTTATCGTACAGTTTATGGTATGTATGCATTTCGAAAGGCTCGACTGCCTTTCCTGATCGCTAGACCCGGTAGCAGCGAAAAAACGCAAAGACAAGGCGCACGACTTTTGATAAACAGAGGCAGTGGATCGAGTTAGGTCGAAAGACCCTTTTTCTGATCGGTGGGCGGCTTTGCACCGTTGACGGCAGGGTTGACTTCCTTGATCGGCTCGATATCACTCATAGTGACATCCTCAGTGTCCTTTTTATGCACTCCGTTAGATTTGACACCATTGCCATGAGGAGCAGGAGAATGAGTCGCGGTAGGTTCTCCTCCAGCGACACGAACAATTTGGTGAGCTTTGCTTGGAGATACAACACCATTGTTCCCGGCAGCGGGTAAAGCACCACCGACCGAACCAGGAGTCCTGGGAATTTTGAATACGATCCTAAGAGACTTCCTTTGGAAGTTCTCATCTTCCGCTTCATCTGGTCCAGATCCCCAGCCAACCTCGTCTTCGGACTCCCCTTGTTCGTCATCTCCTTCATTATGGTCCCTATCGTCACTCTTGTGCACGACAACGCCAACAAGTGGGAGTCCACGTTTACCGTAATCCCCATTTTCGCTTCCGAAGGGAGTACCACGGCTCGCAGTGGCAGTTCCATTGCTGCCATTGATTTTTACTTCGCCATAATCACCGGTGACCGGTTTGCGGATCTGCCTTCCAGATGCAGTGAATATTGGGGCCTCGGGTTGCGGCTGTGGGACAGGAGATCCTTTGTTGGAACGTGCACTGCGTCTGGAACGATTGTCATCCTGCTCAGATGTCTCTTTTGCACCCTCCTCGTCAGTAGAGAAATTGTATCTGATGCGCTTTCCACGAGTACGGCCTTCATAGAGTGAGACTCCGGTAGGCTGACTGAAGAATGCCTTTCTGGAAGCGCGATATTCTCGCTTCTTGCGCCTCTGTCGATTACAGATTAGCATTTGTACCAGTGCAAGACGTAAATCGTACATACGGTTTCGCCTTCTTCAAAACGAGGTATGGCACCGATAATCTTCTCTTTCAAAGCCAATGCGTGTTTAGAGCCATCCTCTTCCTCAAGCTCCTTGGCAACTGTCTGGATCTCCTCGATAGTACCGGCAACAGAAATCCAAGTATGGGTCTTCAGCGCAGGATTAGATTCCCTATAAAGTCTAAATGGAGTATCGTCTGTTCCTTTGTGTCAGTCCAGATCTAGGGAGAAATAATATAGGAGCAATCCTGAACCTCTTCCTTCAATCAACCAATATCTGCGCTTGTCCGCATCTCTACCCCATGGTTGAACAGATAGTGGTACGTTCAGGTCATCGTCGCGTCGACTGCCCTTGTATGAATCATTTATAATACCGCGAATGACCTCAGAGGAACTTAAACACCAATGAATCAATGCCTCGAGAATCTCCAGCTAAATTATCATACCACTCCATCAGTTTCGTCCTTAGAGACAACGATCGTGCTTGAAAACTAAACAATAGTACTCACACGTTGAACTGTATCCAAATCACCAAAAGACTTGTTACCGGAGAGTGGGCTCTTTCCCTCCCAAGATGCAGGCCATTGATTTCGATGTGCGTTGGCCGCTTCTTCCAAGGCACGTTGGTTATGGCCACGCCTATGATGAAAAAATTTCCCACGAATTAGAACAAATTACCATTCACCCCATCATCGCACCCCAAAGAAGATCTGGCGCATGCTACCCGCCCGTTGCATAGAACCAAATAAATAAATAAATAGATAGATAGACAAATAAATAGATAAATAAATAAATAAATAAAAGGCATGAACATAACTAAAGAGAAATATATATAAAAAGCCCTGGATAGGAAAAAAAAA
>QFET01010503.1:4353-23505 GCA_003316355.1 Tuber calosporum | reverse complement strand
AAAAAAAAAAACTTACTCGACGGGCTTCTTCCTGTTCAATACCAAGCTCAAAAGTTTGCAAAGGAGTTGCTCAACCTGCTCAGATGGAGTAGAATCCACAATTCCACGCTCAATGTCTTGACAACCTAAATTAGGAACGCCTTTGAACGCGTCGGCAAACCGAGAACGAAACATGACGATAAACGCCAGTTCTGGCGAATCTGCGAGCGTGGGTACATGAGGAGGCTCCTTCTTTTTGGCTCTGCGCGGAGGAGTCGATGCTTTGCGGACGAAAGGTAGCTTTTGCTGCTGCTTCCCCTTTACAGTCTTCTTAGGAGCAGGCTTCGTTCTCGATACCGTCTTTCCTTTTCCTTTGACAGCCGCTGCTGCTGCTGCGACGGGGCTGGGAGGACTAATCTCGTCGTCACTGGCGGGGGGTGAGGATAGAAGCGAAGAGAGGGGCGAGTCCAATCCAGAACTCATGATTTCTAAGAATGCAACTACAGGTAGGCTTGGTGCCTGCAGTAATATCTCCTAGGCGAAAATGGGCACGATTTCGTACGATTCCGCACAATATGGTGGTGGTGGTGGTGGTGGTGGTTGCAAGAAGACTCAGCAGGTGGGAGTTGGGAGAAGTTCACGCGGAGGGAAGTGGATGTGTGTGAGCAGGAGCAAGGACGACAAGAGCGAAGAGGAGCGATGACAACACCGCTGACACCCAAGAGGAGCGAGCAATAAGGGCCCAGGCTTAATTATACTGTGTACATTACAGAAGATCGGAGCCACATATATATAAAGGTTAAGCCAGCACATCAGCCAACCTTATTCCTATCTTCTATACAAAAAAATATCATTCATCCACGAAGGGAATTCATTCTATACAAGCTCCTAACTTTCGTTCTTTCGGAACCCATATCCCTGGTATTTCAGTTGTTCCAAGCCCCACACCCAAGTCACGAACGAGTCACGAACGATCCAGTAGAGCTTCAACTGCCTTGCTGGCACCAAACTCCAATGTCACTCCGTAGCAGTTCCTAAACAACTCTTACAACCAAGGCAAAGACTCTCGCGCAATCCACGGTTGCTGGGCCGACCGATCAGAGAATTGTACGTGAAGCTGAGAGCGATCCATACATCAAAACCGAACCGAAGGTCCCCGATTCCCATGCCTGAAGCCACCCAACCTAGGGGGAAAAAACACCAGTCAGTCATCTTGAGAAGAAACATAACAAAATGGGACGGTTGTGTAAAACCCCACAGCACGCCCACCCCAAAAAGAACCCCACGGCAAAAACTCCCAGGAATAAAAGGATGAATCAATGAAAAGGATAGCATCGAAATGCATTCTGTATTTGAAGAGGGGGAGAGAAGCTCCAAGCCGTGAAAAATATTTAGCAACCCTCCCCCCAATTGACCATGTAAATCGGGAACCGCCAATGAGCAACAGCAGCCGCAACAACGAAAAGACCCCGAAACACAGGGTTATTTCCCGGGATTCTTAACAGACCCGAAATCGCAAAGCAGTCCAGAGGAGGCCGTTCACCGTGGGTTTGAATGGCAATCCCTCAATCAATCTGAGCAGGCAGGAAAAGACGGAAATTTTGCTGTCATCACAATCCACCAAACAACCTTCACAGCCCAATCAAATGAACCTCACGCCCAGGCGAAGGGGGTTGGAGGCAGCGCTTTTGAGATGCAAACGTTGTAACCACACTGATGGAAACAAAACGGGCGGAGGATCATAAACCTGGGACTGAGGTGACGGCAAATTGGCAGTAAAGAGGCTTCTCAAAAACCGAACAGTCAGCAACATCTAAAGACCATGACAGAAACGCATTCGAAACTTCTCGAAGTAATGCGTAAACATCGCAAGACACGATCCCCAAGTCGAAAGGATGTCGAGGTAATTGTAGCGAAAGATGAAAAACTGAAGTATCGATCAGGGGATATTGATGGTAATTTTACGGTTGAGTTGGCTAGGATTGCCAATGCACGAGGTTGCGTAAAACGGTGAAGCGAGGGCGTGTGGGCCACGATCGTGGGTGAGGGGGATGAAAGAGGTTGGAGGATCTCCTTGGCGACTTTGGAAGTTATTGTGGCGGAGGGAGAGAATCTGTCAGGCAACTATCAGCCACGGAATATCACGGGATAAGCCAAGTTTGGTAATCGTAACGAGTGATACTTTGTGGTTGTGGTTGCGATTCTTACTAACTTATTATGCATCATCAAGCTTATTGATACCTTATGAGAATGGGGGGCATGGCTTTTGAATCTTGTTTTTAAAACTCTACGATGACGTAAATAGAATTTTTCAGAGGTGAGAATTACAATTCCGGGTAACGAATTCTTCCAGAAAAAACCAATCGAAACTTGACCACTCGTTATGTTGCAAGGGAGGCTCTGGGATACCTAAAGCCTATCATACTTGGATACCAGGGCTGGTCTGTGAACTTTCCCAATAAATGGACTTTTCCAACACACAACTAAGCCTATTGATCATAAAAGAGTAGAAATATACGGCAGTTTGATCAATAGGACCGTGTTCACGAGTACATGCGAAATTCTCTGTTGGGGTTTGAACCACAGGTTGAGGACCCCCGATCGGTATGCGCGAATATGGGCAAGCGATGTCCTGGTGGAGCTTGGGTCCTGTCCCGCTAGTAGGCAGTCCTAGGGGTACTGGGGGGAAACCCACATCCCGGCTCTTGGTCTGTTTTTTGACCCAATTCAAGTAGCTGCCCAAAAGCCTTGGATTTCATGAACTTATTTGTATAGGGCTTTCACCAATACTTTTGGGTATCGTAGTCACTTCACTAGTGCAAGTACGGAAGACAGGGTCTACCAGTATTTTCAACTCGATTCAATGCCTTTTAGCTTGGGCAATTTGACTCGCCATCAAGGACCCTACACAAACCATTCCACAATATATCACTCGGCTCAGAGCACCAATTCTAGGCCCTTTTTATACGGCCCTTCTTTCTTTCTAACACAGTAAGTCATCGGTACGAATTTTTAAGAAATTCGCTGGGACGGGCCAACAAAGCTTATCCAACTTGGCCCCAGCGCCAAAATACCGGGAACATACAGAAGCAAAGACCCATCAGCCCTGCATATGCTCCATACATAAATAACATTTCCAAACGACGCCGTACCGTGCGGTACAAAGGAAAGGGTGGGCAGGAATCCCCTCCGGCCACCACAGAGCCGCCCACGACAATTGAATCTCGATGGTGAACAACACCCATGGCAAATGTGTCCTGGTATTTTGGCTTCACGACATCAAAAAAGCTCTTCCCCGTTATCCAAGTTCCTTTCTCCCCGTTCCTCTGAATCCTCTGGCCCCTTATTTCGTTCTCCGTATCCCCACTCCTCTAGCCGATTGAACTGATACGGTAAGAAACGAACCCAACTATTTTGAGCTAAGGTTAGCGTCCACCAGCCCACGGAGAAAAGACGGTTCGCCCTATCATGGTATATCATTCGGGACCGAACTCACCGGGGGGGGCATATGAACCTTTTCGTGTGGTGAGCTACAGCCTCAATGGAGGTTTCCGGAAATGAAACGGCATTTCAACCTTGAGGCTTTCTCTTTGTGTACAGTATGTGCTTCCAGCACAGCGAGCTGAACTCGACAGAACTGACCAAAGCCACCATTATGAATAATGCCCACTTCCACAAGCGACGCCCCTCTCGTTTTGCCACCCCCGCAAAAACCTCTTCGAGCTTGATGAAGAGGATTGCCAGAGCCAGTTTATGGAAAACCCCGCCCTGTAGACGGGCTAGGTATTTTGCCCCCCCTGTTCTTATATTTGGATGATAAAAAGCTTTACCGTAAAATCCATTGGCCGAAGATTCGAGTCCGCATTTTTTGTACAGCATCCCCATGCATCCACTGGGCAAGCACTACCACGGGAACCCGGGCACACTGCTCTCAGGAACCACCGATGTGTCCTATACTTTAACCGCAGTCTTGGTGGGTGCTTGGGTGTTTCACCATCACATTATATTGTTATGGCAAACGCGCTCGAAGAATTGGATAGGGGCGGGATGCTAAAATTGGTATTTGAAGCCTTAGGGATTCTTTGAGCTCGTAAGCCACTTGGTGCTAGATGAAGGTTGAGTCGGCGACGAGTGGCTTAGCTGATCAGTTGGAAGAAATCATTCTGATCGGGGAGCAGAAAGCACTTTTGATGTATGCCCTCCTGCTGTCTGGCTGTTTGTATCCCTTTGTATTGGAAACTGACTGTCTGATAGGAGCATCTTTGAGACTGGCACCGCCTTTTTGGAGTATCCTGCTTCGAGACTTTGTCGAAAATTGTGATGGTTTGACAATACGAGTGATTTAGGATGATGGATGGGTATATCGCAGTTTTTGATGATGATGATTATGATAATAATGATGACGAAAGGAGGCCTGAGCAGCGGCGTGATAGTGGTAAATCTGGGGTTTTTGCCCCGTAAATTAGTCGTCATCGGGTGGGGTGGGTGATTGTTGAGTTTATCTACACAGTACCGTACTCGTACGAGTAGTTATCATACCGTATTTGAAAGTGGGGCCGTGCCCCTCATTTGCATAACACGGTATTATGATCTTGAGATGTCCAATTTATGTATTATTATACATGTTCTCACATTGGAGTAAACATGAAACCGCTTCTCGATGATAATCTCCGGCAAAACAATCCCCATAGAAACAAAACTGGGATGTTCGTTCAAGCAGACACATCACAACGACAACAACAACCTTGTTGGGCGCCGGACCCCTCTCCCTGGCGATATTCCCTAGTTACCTGGTCCCAGGTGAAAAATAGCATCATAGGGTAAAGAAGTGCCCCACCCCCACTCACATCACCAAGCACACCTACAGTACCGCCGATATCCTCACGGTCTTGGGCACTCAGGAACCCTACTGGCCACGGGAATATAACTGGTATTTTATGGCGATGCAGAGTGTTGACATGCAGGGTTAGGGTCATCTCCCGTGAATAATTTTTGCTTTTTCCACTTCACTTCAGCTCCTTGGGTGAGGGGTTTTTGTTGGTTGGGTGCGGATTGGGGAAGGAAATAAGTGAGAAAAGATAAGAAAAGCGAGATGGGGGGTGCTGGTTTCAAGGTCGAGCAGCTATTCTAACGGCAGGCAGGAACGGCGCCGGCGGCGCTCAAAAGAGGCGGTTACCGTTGGGCAAGGCATGGTTGGCTTGTGCGAACTCAAGGCAAAGCAAAACCAAGGCGGAAGGGTGCCAAAAGCCTGAATTCATAGAGGCGGGTACCGTCTGGCACTGTACGGTACTCGAGCAGGTATGCTTTGGGAAGAAGAAAGAGGGGAAGAAAGAAACGCCTTATTTGAAGAGGCGCCAAGCTCTGAATGGATCATACTTACGCTTGCACTCGTGCTGACACAGTGCAATACTCAGGAACGATATGGTACAGGTGCCGTATTTTGAGGATCGTCGACCGATAGGTGGGAAGGAGAGATTACATGAGGTGGGTTCGGTTCTTTTTTTTTTTTTTTTTTTTTTTATTTGGTCACGGCGCTGGGGGTGGGTCGATTTGATGCGGAAGGGAAGATCACGGTATTGTTGTAGTGCTTGTAGATTGTGCAATTGAAGCAGGGGTTTCTTTCCTTGAATCTGGGTCCTGGCTCTGGCGGGCAACTTCCTGTGGAAGAGGAGAAGAATGGATCGGATCATGGTGGCTTTTTGGATCACGGCAACCTACTGCACTTGGAGATTACCATTTACGATTTGAGGGGGTCATATACTCATATGATGCATGTTCTCTCTCTCTTTTTTTCCTTCACTTTTCTACATATGATGAGAAATCTCTTCAGATGTCACGATGATGATTTATTGAGAGAAGCTGAAGAGGAGATTATCAACTTTATTCCTAACTAGTAGAGGAGAGGAGTGAAAGAGAGATAATGCTTTGGGTTGCGGCTCTGCATGTTCCCAGCAACGAGCGGCGGCCCTGGCTCGGAAGCACAAATACTCGTACCGGTACCGGTAAGTCACCTTCCCAAATATGAATGATAGCCAGTGCTGTGGCGACAAGCTGCAGAAAATTGAATCCCCTCCCCGTTCGTCCATCAATCCATCATCCTTGGACCATCCATCTTGTGGAGATCCCCTTCAGCGGCCATTTCTCTTTTTCCTTTTTCTTGGTATTTTTTCTTTTTTTCCTTTTCTTTTTTTACTGTGATCCTGGGTGGAAAGAGGAAAAAAGGTTGGATCTCGTTAAACCTGCGGACCCGCTGGATTCTTCTCATTTTTCCTCCTTCTTTCCTTTCCTTTTGGTCCAGGGATAATAAACCTCGTTTTCGTCCTCTCGTTCTCGAGTTTGTCTGTTTTTTTGTGCTTCTTCAACAGATCCGGGATTCTTATACCTCATTCTGCGTCGTTAGAAGAAATAATTGGCACAATTAGTTTGTCGCCCCATCGTCGTTAGCCATCAGCGTCACTTCATCGTCGTCGCCGTCGTCACGCTTTATTCCGCATCCAGTATCAGGTCTGCTGCCACTTGTGCAGTCTTCGGATGGAGGGTGAGAAAAAGGTTTCTCTCATCGTCAATCTATCTGCTCGTATTCACTCACGCACTCCCCCCCCTCTTCTCTACCGCAACTTCGAGGTATCGTACTGGTATATATTATCTCTATCTCTATATATTATATATACCTAGAAGTCTCTGGGCAGCTTCACCTCTGAATTCTGACTACTACTGCTACCGCCACTGTTGATACCGGCACTGGTATTGTTACAATTATCACTACAGCGGGGGTGTTATATTTACTGCTGCCCGTCGCCGTCGCCGTCGCAGCATCACTCCCCTTCCCATCACTCCCCCCCCGCCGGCTCCCCGCGTGTTCCCCTCCAACTCCCCCAATCCATCGATCCGCTTTCAGTGGTTTTGTCGCTCTTTTACCACGTGTGCCGTTTACTGCTACTACTGTTTTTTTTCAACTGTAACTGCCTTTTTTTTTTCTCTTTTCTTTTACACCTTTTCACCCTTCTATAACTTGACTGTTTTTTTGTTTGAAAAAGAAAAAGAAAAAGAAAAACACCTCTGACTGCAAGCTAGCAGCTTTTGCTTGACCTGCGAAACACGGCTTAGTCCCTTTGGCCACGATCAGCAAGCTCTCCTGTCTGGTTCGGTGGTTGGTGGGTTGCTGTGGTTAGGTTCCTGGTAACCTTGTTGCCGTTTTTGTGTTGGATTCGTTCCATGGGTGGAAGGGTATCGCACATTCTGAAAACCCCATAATCAATCATGTCGGGCAGCCAGCAACACTCCCCTTACAACCCCAATCCCTCTCCCAGCTTGCCCTACCGAGCCTCCTTTTCCCCAACTGAACAGCATCGTCCTCCGCTCCCGAATTCTGCTGTTCACTACCCGAACCCGTCCGTTCTACCTCAACAGACCCATCAACAATTCGCGACTAACGGTCGTCCTGGGCCTGCCGCTTCATTGCCTCCTCTGGCGACAAGTTCTCTATACGTTACTCGCTCTGGCTACTATGATCCTATAGAATCCCATCCCTCTGATATGAATTCTGGTTGGAATCAGTCTCCTACTAGTACAACTAATATTGCTGCTACCACATACGAAAGGGGGCCCTCGACACAATCTCAAACGGTATGTAGCATTTTATTTATTTGTATTTATTTGTATTTATTTTTGCGTTTTGATAGAATTTTCTTTTCCGTTGTTCCGAAATTGCATGGGGTTGTTGTAGCTCTTTTACACTTTTTCTTCTTCCTTCCATTAAACCTGATCTCTGCCAATTGAGTATTTTTTTCTGTGTACGGTATCCCTTTCCTTTATCTCTCATTGGGGGTTAGGGTTTTCACAACCCTTTTCCCCTTTCCTCACTGCTTTGTGTGCGGTAAAGCTGTTTTGTTTTCCGTTTGTTTCTTTTCGACTCTTACCTTAGTTTGTCCGCGGAAGTTAAAATACTACGACTGCGGCCATTATATGTGTGCTGACTTGCACAATCATATTTATAGAGTCGTGATCAGCGCTACAGCTTCAGCGGCGAATCCACCGTCAGAGGAGCCACACAGTCCCCCATCCATCCTATCGATCCAAATTCAAGACGAAGCTATCCTCTTCCTTCACCCACATCAGCATCCAGTATTCATCATACAGCTACAGAGTTGAGATCATCGATGGGCCCTGGCGCGCTACGTTCAGATTACGCGGCCGGACCCAGTTCACCGGCAGCAACGGTAAGATTCGCGTCTAGACACACGTCAATTCTACATTCTTTGATTCTGACAACTCATGAATTACACTTTAGAAAGCCAACGCTGCGCGCCGAGGTGGCGCAATGTCCATATCTGCCCTTCTTACTAACACCGACGAGCCTTCCACTGACACAACCACTCCCAAAAGCATCCCTCGACCCACACAAACAACCAAACGCCGTTCGCCAGATCGAGACTCAAACAATACCAATCCCGCCATGTCGAGAGCAAGCTTACGGCAAGCTCCCCCTACTAAACCGGCCACTGCTTCGGCACATTCCTTTCCTTCAGGGGATGCGGACGCTACGGATACGGTGCCGAGTTTTAGCAATCACGGTAGCAGTGGGGGGAAGAACGGTTCCTTTCGTGGATTTAGGTATCACGATTCTGTCAACATCCTCACTGATGATCCGGATAAAACAGATAGCGAACTGGATGATGGTAGCTTTGCACACGAGAGGGCTGAATATTTGAAGAAGATCCGGAAACGCCGTTTTGAAGTGGAAGGACGGGAAAATGAGAACCGGAAGGTAGAGTTTTCACTTCGACGCCCTTTAAATGACGGGCACTGACTATGGGTAGCGTCGGCGTGTCGTTTTTCAAAATCATCTTCACGAACAGTTTCACGCTCATGCCAAATCTTCCCGTGATCGCGCTCGCATTCAGTTCTATGATGATGCTATGGAACAGGTGATGAAGCGGGAGGAGGAGGACGAGAAGGAGCGCAAGAAGGAGCAACAACGCAAACGCCGACGGGAGAAGGCTGAGTTTGAGAAGAAATTTAGGGCGGAATCCGCTGCCAAGGCTGCCGTTGAAGCTGCCGAACGAGAGGCTGCCGAGAAGCATGTGAGGGATGAGATAGCTAGGCAGCGTTCGGCAGAGAGAGCTGCTAGAGATGGACTTGATGGGGCACTCGGCTTAGGTCCCGATATGCACGACTCAGATGCTAGTGGACCCCCTATGGTGGTTGTAGATGAAGGGGGAAAGAAGCGGAAACCTGGCAGGAAGAGGCAGCCCAAAGAAGTCAAGGAGGCCCCCGAGGTTAAGGAAGTGAAGGAGTTGAAACCGGTCGTTAAGGAGCCACCGGCACAAGAAGTTTATATACCGCACGTTTCGAAGAGCTATAACCAAATATTCGACCAAATCTGGAAAGATATCGCCAGGCGAG
Source organism: Tuber calosporum (assembly GCA_003316355.1). Classification (NCBI taxonomy): domain Eukaryota; kingdom Fungi; phylum Ascomycota; class Pezizomycetes; order Pezizales; family Tuberaceae; genus Tuber; species Tuber calosporum. The sequence continues at coordinate 14,121 of QFET01010503.1, read as the reverse complement.
ATATTCCGAAGGTTTACAGAGTCCAGCAAACCTCCTTAGCTACAAAACAATCCAATCTTAGAAAGACTGCCCAGCTAGCAGCCAAAGAGGCTCAGCGTTGGAAACTTCGCACCAATAAGAATGTTAAGGATACGCAAGCTCGAGCTAAGAGATGTATGCGTGAGATGATGACATTCTGGAAGCGTAATGAACGTGAGGAGCGAGACTCGCGTCGTCGTGCGGAGAAGGAGGCCTTAGAACATGCAAAGCGGGAAGAGGAGAATAGGGAAGCCAAACGGCAGGCAAGAAAGCTGAACTTCTTAATCTCGCAGACCGAACTCTACTCCCATTTCATTGGAAGGAAGATTAAAACAGATGAGGTTGAGCGGTCGACAGATTCTGTAGGAGTAGACGTTGCTGCAGAGATTCCGACCAATCCCAATGCGCCTACTGTGCTTTCTGGACAGGAGAACGGTAAGCCTGGGAAGCCTGTGAGGAGTTTCAACGATCTTGACTTTGATGCCGAGGATGATGAGACTCTACATCAAGTTGCGATTAACAATGCTCAGCATGCTATTCAAGCGGCACAGGATACCGCTCGTGCGTTCAATGCTCCAGAGCCCAGGGAAGGCAGGACTGAACTCGGAAATGTCAACCTTGATGAAGGCGAAATGAATTTCCAGAACCCCACTAGTTTGGGAGATATTGACATCGAACAGCCAAAGTTGCTTTCTTGTCAGTTGAAGGAGTACCAGCTGAAGGGGTTGAACTGGCTTTGCAATCTTTATGAGCAAGGCATCAATGGGATTCTTGCGGACGAAATGGGTCTTGGAAAGACTGTACAGTCGATCTCGGTCATGGCGTACCTTGCGGAAACTCATAATATCTGGGGCCCCTTCTTGGTCATAGCTCCTGCTTCTACCTTGCACAATTGGCAGCAGGAGATTGCGCGCTTCGTCCCCCAGTTCAAAATCCTTCCTTATTGGGGCAGTGGAAAGGACAGGAAGGTTCTCAGAAAATTTTGGGATCGCAAGCAACTCACGTACACCAAGGATTCTCCATTCCATGTTCTCATCACTTCTTACCAGCTAGTTGTCCAGGATACACAGTACTTTCAGAGGATGAGGTGGCAGTACATGATTTTGGATGAAGCGCAGGCAATCAAGAGCTCTACAAGTTCTCGATGGAAGGCACTTCTTGGGTTTCACTGCAGGAACAGGCTACTATTGACGGGTACCCCAATTCAGAATTCTATGCAAGGTTTGTCTTCTCTTCTCTACTACGCCCGGATTACTATCTAAACCCTTCTAGAATTATGGGCCCTTCTTCATTTCATTATGCCTAGTCTTTTCGACTCCCATGACGAGTTTAGCGAATGGTTCTCCAAGGATATCGAGAGCCATGCGCAGAGCAACACCCAACTCAATGAAGCGCAACTTCGCCGCCTACATATGATTCTCAAGCCTTTTATGTTACGACGTATCAAGAAGCATGTTCAGAAGGAGCTTGGTGATAAAATTGAGCTTGACGTTCAATGCGAGTTGACCTACCGCCAGAGGGCGCTGTACAAAGGCCTGCGCGACAAGATTAGTATTATGGATATTATCGAGAAGGCTGCCTCCGGAGCGGACGAAAATAACGCAACATTAATGAACCTTGTGATGCAGTTCAGAAAAGTATGCAATCACCCGGATCTGTTTGAGAGAGCCGAAACAAGCTCGCCGTTTGCTTTTTCAAGATGGGCGGAGACCTCCTCGTTTTTGCGGGAGGGCCCGAGGGTCGATGTCTCTTACACGGCTAGAAATGTGATAGACTATGAGGTCCCGGCGCTGGTTTATAGAGAGGGAGGTAGGTTGGAAGTGCCGGGACCCGACTCGGAAGCTGGGATCAGGAATTTCATACTCAACAATAACTGGAATATCTGGAAGCCGGATTATATCAGGGAATCAACAAGAGAGCCTAACAGTTCGTTCTCCTGGCTCCGTTTTGCTGATGCGTCGCCCGGTGAGGTGTGGAAGGCCTTTCATCAAGGCGAGTTTGATAGAGCGTTAGGGCTGCGAACGCAAAGAAAACTTGCACGGTTTGCTGTACCTTACGATAGCGATGACCCCTATGTCCCTTCTCAATCGATGTTCTTGATTTCGGAGCTCGCGGATAAGAAGGAGGTTGCGGAGGTGACTACCGAAGGTTATCTCGCGGACTTGATGAATGTGTCGCGAACTTACTTCCGTGACAAGATGATGCACCGTTTAGAGCCTCTTGCGAGCCCTTCGGCATCAGCGCCTCCGATCAATTTGGTCTGTCTAAGTCAGGGAGCGATTTTTGAGCAACAGTCTCTCCTTTGGAATGAGCGGGTTAGAAAGGCGTTTTACGGGTCTTCGGTGCTCGAGGAGCAGCGTTATATGGAGAATAGGATTGATCTTGGGTTGTACCCTATTCCCAAGATCCTTCCTGAGCCTTCATCGGAGAAGATGGGATATGCGCATATCAAAGTTCCTTCCATGAGGCGGTTTGTCAGTGATTCGGGGAAACTGGCTAAATTGGATGCTCTTCTTACTGAACTTAAAGCTGGTGGTCACCGTGTCCTTCTGTACTTCCAGATGACAAAGATGATGGATCTCTGCGAGGAATACCTGACGTACCGTCATCACCGCTACCTCAGACTGGACGGTTCGTCGAAACTTGAGGACCGTCGTGACATGGTTTCCGCATGGCAAACAACACCTGAGATCTTTGTCTTCATTCTCAGTACACGTGCCGGCGGTTTGGGTATTAATCTTACGGCTGCAGACACCGTCATCTTCTACGACAGTGATTGGAATCCAACAATTGACAGTCAAGCTATGGATCGTGCTCACAGGTTGGGACAGACCAGGCAAGTGACGGTTTACAGACTAATTACCCGTGGCACCATTGAGGAGCGTATCCGTACGAGAGCTAAGCAGAAGGAAGAGGTAAAGATGCTTTGTTTCCGGCTTCGCTATGGGATAGTGCTAACATTCAGCGTTTATAGGTTCAACGTGTTGTTATCCAAGGTGGTGACCCGGGAGCCAAGAAAAATACTGTGGATTTCAAGGGCACCCGTGAAGTTGCAACCTGGCTCTTTGATGATGAGGAAGCTGAGCAGTTGGAGAAGACGCTTGAAGCTAAAGAAAAGGAAGCTGAAGAAGCCAAGGCTAAAGGCGGCGCTAAGAGAGGAAAGAAGAAGGCTAAGACCGGCACAGCTGGTGAAGAGCCTAAAGCTGTAAACTTGGAGGATTTGTATGAGCATAAGGGTCAATTCACGGGGTTCTCCCTCGCTAACCGGATGAGCAGGTATCACGAGGGTGAAGGCCGCTTTGACGACAGTGGTAAACCTAGCGAAGCTGGAACTCCCGCTGCGAGCACCGCACCGGCACCATCAAGCCGAAAGCGCGGTCCAAAGGGCGGGAATAAAAAGAAGACTACTCAAGAACGACTCGCCATGATTGACGGTGTGACGAAATGAACCCTGACCTATCTACTTGTAGTTACCTTTTGAGCGGCTTTCTCACTTACTCGCACGGAGGATACGCAACTGAACTTCTCTTCTTTATTATGCTTCTTTTTACATTCTATTTTCCTCACGTTAGGCGGAGTATCAATCAACTCACAAGTGTGCTGTACTATTACTACTACTCTTTTCTTTTCTTTTTTTCTCCGTGTCGTTTTTAACTCGATCAACTCCGAAAAAGGTATTTGGGTAGATTCCTGCTATTTCTTCATTTCCTTTCTTTCCTTGCTTTTGAATTGTCTAGTTCGTTAGATGTTCTCGGGTCGCATTTTTCTTGAATTGTAGGGTTTGCAATGGTTTCAGGGTTGGGTAGGCGGGTTGCTTGAAGCGGATGTATGCTTTGTCGCGTGCTTGGCTGGATAGGGGTGGTTAGGTATGTAATTGCTACGGATAATTGACTGAGGGGCTGCTGTCCAGTGTGCTGTGTGATTTCAGTGGATAGGACACTAGACTTGGATTGTCTTGCGGGTAGTCAACCTAGAATCGATCATGTGAGATCACTCGTGTTTTATAACTGCGTACGTAGGCGTGCAAACCCTTCATAGGAAACAATGCCGTAAACCCATTTATAACTCCGATAAAACTCGGCCGCGCCATCATCTCGCTCCCCTTATAAATTCTACTCCCAAGCCTCCGGGCGGGGTATTGTTCTCCCTTACGAAGAAGAAAGATGTCACAGAGATCGGACACTATGCTTCAACTCAACCTGCGCGGGCAAATGCAGAACAAACACGGGACGACCGGTGGGGGTTTGACTGGTATAAATACTCACCCCTGCTATCTCGTTTTAAGGTCCTGTATAAGTGGGGCTAACGGACACAGTGGCTGAGGAGAAAAGGTACTCTGTCTCTTCTACGACGTTTGGGTCTTGGGAAAGGTTTAAGGGCGAGTTGGGACTGGGTTTGGGGGAGTGGCCTGCCGAGGCTGTTTTGGGGGAAAGGCCTGGGAGGGGCCCTTTGGAGGAGATTGGGCAAGAGGGCCCGTTGACGAATGCCTCTGGAGGGGGGGATAGAACGGAGTTCTTTGGTTGTGAGGCGGTTGCCAGGGCGAGCAATGGCCAGGGCGAGATGGCCTTGGTCGAGAATAACGGCTTAGTCGTCCCAAAACCTAGGTATCCGCGACTGCGGCATACGTCTGCTCCGAGCATCTTCGGTGCGAACCTGATGGGGCGGTGTCCGAAACCGCTCCTGAATGGGGATCGGAGGGCATATAGTCTTAGTATCAAAAGCATCAATAGCATTTTTCCATTCCCTTCAGACGCAGGACCTGCGATGTCCCCCCCTGCCAGTATGTACGAAATTGCAGAGTTTCTCCAGCGGGACCGCCCACGTTCGAGGAATTCCCCCGAGACTTGGCTTCCATGTCCCCAGATTCCGAGGAACAATCCCATCGTCTCGCGCTTTGAGGAGATAGCTCCGCGTCCGAAGATACCGCATCTCGTGAATGTTACCGGACAGCCGCGGTATTCCACAAGCAGTTTTCCGTCTGAGCGGGGATGGTGGAATTACTTTTACCGCAGTGGGGGCGCGTCGTCCCATGCTACAGCGCATAACCGAGAGGGAGCGACTATAAGGGCCCCGGAGCTTGTGCTGCCTCCCGTGGGGCATGACCAGTGGTCTATGGATGTGGAGGCCGCCAATACTCCGCATACCCCGTTGACGGAGAAGGCGCTCATGAAGCACCAGAAACGTTTGAGGTATAAAGCGAGGATTTTCAAACTTCGCCTGGCACTGCAGAGAGCATGGGGTAGATTTGTTGACTGCTTCCTCCTGATGGCTTGCGCCATCTGGTGGTTTGTCAGCGGATGCGGATGCGGATTGTTTGGCTGATGAACGAAGAGTATCGACCTCTTGCCTGACAACTTGGGAGAGTTATTGTTTTTCCTAATACGACAGTCCCACCTCGCGCTGAATTGGATTGTACAAGATTGGGGCGTGAGTTGCAGGGAGATGATGTAACTAAATTTTTTCTTGCTGCTCAACTATCGACTTGGATCTGACAGCCTGGACCGACCTTGGCTCCAGACCCCCTAGACGAGTGATCTTTGATGACTAGTTTCACTCGCCTACCTGTTCACTCTATCGAGTTAGAAGACTTAGTGTATGGTAACAGAAGTGTGAGGACACACTAAATTAAAACACGGGCACGCGAGTGGGAAATCTGCAGTCGACCAAAACACTGGCATAAAATAGAGCAATTTGTGCGCGAGACTGAAGGCCATGCTGAGGATAACTTGTGACTATTTTTTATTTTATTTTATTCCTTTCCTTTTCCTTTTCTCCCTTCCCCCCCTTTCGATGAGATGAATCTTGATACCCACATTACCCGCATTCGCCCCAGGCGCTACCGATGTCATCACACAAGTACCACGATACAGCGAGCCCAATCGCAGAGGCATACAGAGGGAAAAAAGAAAAAAAAAAAAAAAAAGTGACGGACACTCGTACGAGTACACTGTACACTTTCACTGCAAGTTCTAAGGATGGGGTAGAATTGTACTCGTATAATATGTATGATAATATGATAATTCATTTGCCTGCGTAGTGATACCGATGTTTTTTTTTTTCCCCCCCCGAGGTGAGAGTGGACTTGAGTTGCGGGATGCTTTGAAATATATATATATGGTGACGTATCTGAGGTGTTGTATTGTATTGTATTGCGTTTTTTTGTGGTTTGGTTTGAGGTAGGTTTGTGTGGTGTGGTATAGGATGTTATGGGGGGGGGTTTTGTGGTGATTGTATATGGGGAGAATGGGTGTTATTCTTGGGTGTTGTATCTTAGGATATTATTATCATTATTATTATAGAGTACTTGTAAACTGACTTGATCTTCATTTATTCGTATTCATATTCATTATTCGTGAAATTAATTTATTACATTACTTCATAACCTCACTTCCTCTCTAATACCCGCCCTCGGCAGGTGGCTCTGGCGCTGGCGGCGGCGGCGGTGGTGGTGGTGGTGGTGGTGGTGGTGGTGGTGGCGGCGGAACATACTCGCAACACACACATTCCTTCCAGATCAACCAAATACCTACGAACCACGCCAACAGAGCAAGGATGAATATCACGACCACCTTAACCCACCGGTCGTTGTACACGATGACCTGGTCCCCATCGGAGACCACCGTTTCTCGCGACACTCGTGTTGTGGTTTGCGTTGCTGTGATTGTGGTTGTGCCTGCGACGGTTTTTGGTGGAGAGGTTATGGTTTCTGTTGCTGTTGGGGGGGAGGTAGAAGTAGAGATGAAGGTATAGGTGCTTGTTATTGTTACTGGGATTGTGGAGGTGATGGTTGAAATGGAGGAGGTCGTCCTTATCAGTGTGCTAGTGATCGTTTCTGGGGGGAGGAGTGGGCGGGTGGTTGTTATTACTGTTGTTAGGGTCGTGGTTATTGGTGGGAGGGTGGTGAGGGAGAGGGACGTGCTTGTGGTTGTGAAGGTGGTTGTGAGCGTTCTGGTTGTTGTTGTGGTGGTGGATTGGGAGTAGAGGATGCTGAATGAGAGAGAGGTGGTGGTGGCGGTGAGGGTGAGGGTTGAGCCCGGGTTTGTTGTTGTCACTGGAGGCAGGGTCAGTGTTGTTGTTGATGTGGAGATTATATTGGTGCTGGTTGTGTGCGTGGTTGTGTAGACTGTTGAGGTTGAGATCGCAGAGGTTGTTGTTGTGGTGGTGGTGGGTTGGGAGTAGAGGATGCTGAATGAGAGAGAGGTGGTGGTGATGGTGGTGGTGAGGGTGAGGGTTGAGCCCGGGTTTGTTGTTGTCACTGGAGGCAGGGTCAGTGTTGTTGTCGATGTGGAGATTATACTGGTGCTGGTTGTGTGCGTGGTTGTGAAGATTGTTGAGGTTGAGATCGCAGAGGTGGTTGTTGTGATGGTGTTTGTGAATACTGTGGAGGTTGATATGGCGGGGGTGGTTGTGGTAATGGTATTGGTGAACACTGTTGCTGTCGCTGTCGAGATTACCGGCGTCCTCGCCGTCGTGGTAATAGTGCTGGTGAAAACGGTATTGGAAATTGTGACAGTATTCAGACATATCGATCCCGTAGACGCAGTCCTCGTCACCGTGATGGTTTCCGTCGCTGTGGGCGGAATAGGTGGATACACTGTCCTCGTCACCGTCGAAGTACATACTGGCAATGACGGAGGCGTAGGGGTTGTGTTCCTGCATAGGTTTATGCACCTATTCTCAATTAGCCTTCACGCGCCCAAGTAAAACGTTGAGAGTGAGAAAGTATGAAGCATACCAATTATCTACCGCTTTTCTATCCGCCGCGAACCACATTAGCCATTGTTCAATTTTGGGATATATAGTAGGGGCAAACTCACTTGTCCTCATCGGAGCAACAGTCTAAGCAAGTCTTGTCAAAGACGAGTTCGTAAGGTATTGCTGACACCGCACAGTCCACCTTCGGAGCGGAGACTAGGCATTTCGCCGGACAGTCTGGGAGACTCACAAAATCCCAGGTCCTAGGATAGATGGTGAAGGCTGTTGTTACTCGAGCGCTCAGCAGCACTAGGGTTGCTGAAGATATCGAGAGCTTCATGACGGTTTGGAAGTATTATGCTGGTACCGGTGAATCAGAACCGGCACCTAATACTTGGGGCGTTGGAGGAGTGGAACGAAAGGGAAGGGTGCTTTGTTATTCGGATCACAGATCAAGTTGAGTGGCTATTATGGGGAAGTGGTGGTGGGGAGGTAGGCAGGTGAGATGGCAGCAAGTCGATTGGGAAATTGTATCTCGTTACCACCTGTGATACCTGTATGGCTGCAGCTGATTTGATATTGCGCGGTGTTGGTAATTTAGAAGGATGGAGCAATGAGATACAACACATCGTGTCATATTTCCTCACCCTCCCCCAGCTGAAGGCACCATACGATTTGTACAGTACTGCACCGTATTTGACCGACCGGGGGGCACTGGTTCTTGAGTATCGGCGGCAGCAGACTGCAGGCTGTATAGCACCACACACTGCATCATACAACTTTCAGTGTTGCGCAGTACGGTAGCATCATCGCGATATCCGTCCATCATCTAGCCAGCCAGCCAGTCAGCCACTCGTCAGCCAGAAAATGAAGGGATCGGAGAGGTGCTCGTATCAAGTGCTTCTCCTCTCCTGCCCTTACCTCCAATTATCCCATCCACTCCAACCTTTCTTTACTTCTTCCTCCACGTGCCGGTACCCACCCATCGCTCTCGCCCAGCCCTTGGAACAAAGTCTCACCTTATCATCTGAACGCACAACGTTGATTCCTGGACACCCACCATTCATTCATCTATAAACTAGCGAGTTGAGTGACCTGATGTGATGTATACTGCAGCCGTGGCCTGATTGGTGCCAACGGAGTTACCCTCAATGAAGTATTGCAGGGTTGGGTTGATTGAGAGAAAAAAAGCAAATATTAGCAGTAGCCTTGCGGTTCGCTTGGTTGCTTGTATTTTTTTTTCGTGTTACCCTGACAAGTTATGATTCCGGCACGGAGGACTGTGCACGGTACTCGGGCACTCGAGTAGAAGGGCTTCACTATCCCAAGGATATGATACCTACCGTATCCAGCGTTCACCGGCAACAAAGAAAAAAAAAGAAAGGGAACAAGGGCTGGAGTACCGCAACTTGTGTGGGATACTTTTTGCAGTCGTTCTTGTTCTGTAGGAGAAAGAGAGGCTGGGAATGGAAGGAAGGATGGGAGGAAGGAAAGAGCTGAACTGAATGTTGTCAGGAGATCGGTTATGGGAATTGGTTTCGATTGATTGGTCGGTTATATTGCAGCTTTGTGGAAAAATGATGGCGCGAGGGGAGATTGACAAAAAGGAAAAGGCCAAGAGAGAGGGCAGAGATGGGAAGGAGGGCTCGTTAAAAGCTTGGTATTTAGTTGTGAATGGACTGATAAGGATATACCCAGGCAGGGCTGGTGGTTGGTGACTGATGATTGGAAGCAATAATTTATTGCATCCCCATCGACAAGAGGGAAAGAAGTATAATGGCGAGTGGTGACACCGTTATGCCTTTCCTGATTGTCTTGACTTAGATGTTGTGTACTGCATATTATAGCGGCATATGATATCTTACTATCATAGGGCTCAGCTCGTTCTCAGTTAGCGGGAGATCGTTCTAAAGTCTAGCCGTCTGTCGATGCTCACTCTTTCTCTCCCATTCATTTACATGCCTATCACAATTCGCCTACTCTCATCCGTGGACTTTTTGGTTGCTTCACGAACCTTGGGCACTGACTGCCTCGAGTAGTCTCGAGTAAGTAAAT
>QFET01010500.1:0-22802 GCA_003316355.1 Tuber calosporum | reverse complement strand
GGGGTTGGTTCAGTAGATGGGTCTGATTCTACCCCTCTCTTTCTTCAATTCATAATACCGGTCGTGATGTTTCAAGAATAAAGAGACAGAAGCATCCGACTCCAGCAATTCACGCGAACATGAACAAGGGTAATCCTTTGGACTACGCTCATGGGGGCCACGGGGCGGTAGAGAGGAGTTGGTTTATTTCAATCAAATTACTTGTAGCCAAGACAAGAGTGTCTCAGCCAGCGGGATATATCATTTCCCACAACGCCTTTTGCCTTCTTTCACGTGCGGTGGATCTTCGTGCTCGAGTAGATACAGTACCCCGCCATACTTGGTGAGATCAGGTGTCGGGAACCTGTAGCTGGTAATAGCGAACTCCAACATCGCAGCAATATCTCGAAAAGACTGTAAAACGGGAGAAAGGGGTCTTTTGGGTTTCAAGAGACCTGGATAAAAATTATTAAACGGATCGCGCAGTTTTTCTGTTCGGGTGAAGCCTGTTATTGCCCGTGCATGTTTCCGAAAACCAGATCTCACCCCAAGGATAAATGCTCGAGTAGAGGGCTGCATAGTAGCGCCGAATAATTCTGGCTGTGCCGAAAACAAAATTGCTTGCAGCTTCTTTACTCGTTGAAGATGTTGGATTCGCTGGAATTCGAGAAGGCTAGCGTAGGCTCCTCTTGGCCTTGAGGGAATTGGGAATGATTTGCTCTTTTTTTGTAATCGGTCCGAGATCTTTATCCCAGTGACACCCAAATCCTGGAGATTTGGAGATACTGCAGGAAGCTTTCTTTTTTGTATTTTCGACCAAGTCAGAGATGACCATTGATTCCTTTATTCTCCCCGATTCGATATGGATGCCTTGTTGCTGCCAGGCGTAGGGGCCAGAGCAGAAGGGGGGGAGAGATCTGACAGTGGTTAATATAAATTCCTGAACATACTCGAGTACGAGTACGGTACACAATCCGTGCTTCGTCTACAGTGGCACGGGGATGCTAGAGTACAAGTACGAGTAGAGTACTGGTGGGAGTGCGGCATATGTCTCAGCCCTAAATGTTTTGTTATGATAATTTGTGGTATGATATCATATTATCATATTGGAAACTTGCTTGCTTTTGTCAGCCCCACTGCAGTTGTTGCACTGATGGTTTACTCTGAAAATATCATACTTGCGATATGATCGCTGGATTGATTCGATAATTGAATCAACTAGGATTGAGAGCTCAGTGAGGGGCTTCCTTATGGTGTCTGTTAATATGTGAGGGGCTTTATATTTACAACTTATGATAGGTCCGGCCCCGGAGCCCGATCCACCATAGTCTACGAGTAGTATTTTGATACCAATAACAGTTCAATCGTCGTATTCTGTCAGCTGAGATTCCGCTTACTCTTTGATTTTCAACCGGCTTCTCCTCTTTTTCCTGCACCACCACCACCACCTCCACCGCCTCATATTGAATGTGAAGGCGCAAGATATTTTTTGGGCACTCGCGTAACAGGAAAGGCGCTACCGAGAGTACTCGGGTAACTTAGTTGAACCGCCAATGTCTCACTTCTGTTTTCGGCTTGAGTGGGGGCGTCTTTCTTGTTGGACGGCTGCATCAACTTTACTCGAGTAGAAAACGTTACCGTAAACCACCAATGAGTACCGCACGGAAGAGCATGGACTACTGCTCACACCCACCCAATACGAACCCAACTACGGTGCTAGCGGCTGACAGTATCACCACCACGCAATCTAGCTTTCTTCAGCTACGGAGAGTACCGAATGCAGTTATATCAATGTTCTAGCTGAACATACGTACTTTTCTGTACTGTCCATCATGGACCAGGGGGCCAACCGGCTGCATTTCTGGATCTTTTGGCGAGGGTGGTTAGGCTGATGTCCTTCACATAGGGTATTTCCCCAGTATCTATTGCAGCGTCCCGGGTTGGGGGGGGGATGAGCATTTTTTTCTTCTGTCCTTTAAAGAGCCTCTCCCCTTACAGGTTAGGATAGGGATAAACCCCAAATTTCTGAATTACCATTCGGAAATGGAGCTACTCAAATTTCTACTTCATGTCATTCGGTCCTTCAGCCTTCTGGGGCATGAAGGCAGTGACCCCAACCAGGAGATACTAGATGCTGGCGGTCTCCTACCTGACCTGCACGGCATTGGGGGAGCAAATGCGCTGGTTCCTTCCACTGGCTTCAAGTGCCCGAATTATAGTCCTAAGGGAATTAGGGAGAACCTGGTCTCTTGCAATACCCCTAACAACAGGTCGTGCTGGTTTAAGCCAAATAAGTGGTGGGCCCCAAGAGGTTACGATATCAATACGGATTATGAGTTTAGTTGGCCGGATGGGACGCATAGAGAGGTATCTGTCAAATCTTTTGCTTTTCTTTTTGGTGTCGTAGCCAATGCCAACTGGCTAAACGTGATCTAGTACTGGCTTGAGGTCACTGATGGCACCACTGCCCCCGATGGATATGTTAAAACAAAAGCGAAATTGGTGAACGGGACGTACCCCGGACCACTTCTCGAGGCATGTTGGGGTGATCAACTTAGTAAGCTGGCCCCCCTATTATTGGGATAGTGGGGTCTCTGGGGAGAATTACGATACTAAGTGAAATTAAGCTATCCATGTTACGAATAAGATGCATGATAATGGCACCACTATTCATTGGCATGGCTTCCGGCAGTGGAATACCAGTGAAGCTGATGGTGTGAATGCAAGTGGTGCCCCTTGGATAAATATCACATCCTATGGTGGCTAACTAAAAATCACAGGGAATCACTCAATGTCCAATTGCCGTAAGTTTGCCTCAGGCTCCTGTTGTAAAGCGCCATAGTATAATACTTAATGCCCACAATTCCCGTAGCCCGGGCACACCTACACATACAAATTCCGTGCAACGGAGTACGGGCACACATGGTATCACAGGTAGAGTCGAAATCTAATCTATTCGCCGGAAAGGCCAATGTTCGCTCTAACAGCTTCAGTCATTACTCTCTACAATATCCCGATGGAGTCCTTGGTAAGCAACTGCTTCACCCTGCTCGGATATTTCATTCTAACGTCGATCTAGGTCCAATGATCATCTACGGTCCCCAAAGTGCAAACTACGATGTCGATGTCGGCACAGTTCTTATCAGCGACTGGTCTCATGAAACAGCCTTCATCGACTTCTTCATTGAGCTCACAGAAGGAGCCCCACCAATGCAAAGCAATCTGCTCCAAGGCAGAGGTGTGTACATATTATGCCAAAGCGATGCCTAACATAACAAGCTGACTCTTGGTAGGCCGATTCCCTTGTGTCCAGGGAGACCCAAGATGTGTTGGGCCTCCTGCCAATTACTACGAGCTCAAGTTTGAAAAAAAGAAGAAGTACTTACTGAGATTGATCAATACGTCCACCGCGTCGCAGTTCAAGTTCTCAATTGACAACCATATCCTCACGGTCGTTTCTGCAGATTTTGTGCCTATACAACCCTACAAGACGGAGTATTTGAACATCGGTATTGGTGAGCATCATCTATTCTGTCAGCTACTGATTGCGGTGATGTGGAACGGGTGGAAACTTACTTACTTCGCACCTTAGGCCAAAGGTATAGCGTGATTGTTGAAGCGATCCCCTCAGGCCAAGATGACTCTGTAAACATGGACTACTGGATTCGAACAAGTGATTCCCCTCCCACCCCTATCAGCGCCCATGGCTAACAGCCATCAAGTCCCTGCAGCGGGTTGTAACAACATCCAATTCCCGGTCAAGCAAACCGGCATTGTTCGGTACTTCACCAACTCCACATACACCCTCCCTGTATCTAGCTTCTGGAAAACGGAAAAAAATCTAACCACAGAGCCTGATGATTGCGACGACGAATACATGGGGGATCTCGTACCCGTCGTGCCAAAGAGTATGGATCGTGGGGATTATGTGAATAACTATACCTCTGATACCTATGAAGTTGGCTTGTCCGCACCGACACCCCTATCACATGGTAACTATACCCGATGGGATATCGCCATGGTTCCTATGTAAGTTTTTTGTCTCGACTGGCTGGCGGCAGTCTTTCGGTCGTCCCTTAGGAGGCGGAGCTGACGTGCGTGATACTACTCACCTAGGTGGCTGGATTGGGGAAACCCAACAATTTTGAATCTTGATAAGAACGTTAGCAATATGAATCAAGAGTTGTCGGTCATTCCCGAGGATTATCAAAACAAGGTGTGTTTACTGCATTCTCCCTCAAGAGTCTTTTTTTTTTTTTTTTTTTTTTTTTCCCTTCGAAAAGGTGTTCAAACCGCTGACTAGATTTTTTTCATGAATAGTGGGTGGTCCTAGTCATTGTCGGTAAGTTTAAAACGTCCACCCTTGGGCGGTATTGTAAGTATTCGAGATACTAAAAGATCTCAGGCAACTTAAGAGTCCCATCCGGGCACAACTCTGGAAAGGAGGTTGTCCCTACCAGGCACCCTATCCATGTCAGCCATATCTCCAAACACCTCCACCATTTTTCCCAATTAACTAACAACGTGTAATATGCCGATAGCTTCACGGCCACGACTTCCTCCTTTTGGCCCAAAACGACACAGAATGGGACAATCTAACCTGGACTGCCGCCGACGCCTTTAACAACATGAACTACACTAATCCCCCTCGCCGAGACGTCGCCCTCCTGCCCAAAGGGGGGTATATCGTTATCGCTTTCAAAACTGATAATCCGGGCCCATGGGTTAGTTTTACAATGTCTCCTACCATCTACCCCCAGAGGCATGACTGATGATTTTTTTTTTTCTTTATCCGCCAGCTTGTACATTGCCACATCGCCTGGCACGCTAGCAGCGGCCTCGCAATGCAGATCATGGAAGATCAGGAGAACATCGAACGGACGATTAAGGACAAGAAGGCTATTCAGGATACTTGCGATGCGTGGAATAAATGGAATGCTACTAAGAATGTGGAACAGGACGATTCTGGGGTTTGAAGAGGGTAGCTCTCTTTTTTTTTTTTAAACGATGGAAAGGAAATATGACCTTTATTGGGATTTCGGTTTTTCGGTATTTGGTGTGATAATGTGATCGTCTTTAATTGCTGGCATGGGATTTGTAACTTGACCTCTGGATAGGACGTCGTGTTCATGTGCGCTAGATATCATCACCAAACATCACTCGAAACCTCTGAACCAAGATCATCTTCAGGCTAAACTTGCCATATTGTGATACCTAGTTGAATTAGCTATTGAAGCCATATTGGCAATATTGAGTGTTGCACTCGCGACGCATGGCCCCGAGAGTCGGGCGCGATGCGCTGGACGGGATTACCATTTTTTTTTTTGTTAAATCCGTGGTATGATTTTAGGTACAAGATAAACTCATCTCCTAGGGTACAACCGGTGTAGGCGCTGGACGGGATTACCATATACCAGGAATATTATATCGTAGCAGAGTACCCCTGGGTTATAACACACACATATCAATACACGTGGTGCCGGTCCAAGTCCTGCATACCTTACCCTCATCCAAACCCACCTCCACCGCTGATACTCCAGCTATAATTAGCCCATCACACCCAAAGCGGCCTTGCCGCTACCGATCAGCGAATAACGCCTACATTCCCTTCTCCCGGGAATGCGTCTACTATTATATGTAAATGGTTCATGAGCAATAACACAAAGCACTAACCCACCCCGGGCCAAACCCCGGCCGAAAAAAAAAAAGAAAGACAAAAAATCCACCTCGGCGCGAAAAGGGATCCCCTCCAACGGCGATTTCCGGCGAGGTATTTATCTGGTGTATCATAGTATCGTATTTGAGGTGTTCTAGAACCAATTAACCCCCCGTAAAATTGGCCTGAGACGAGCCTAGGAGCTCAAGTTCGATACCCCTGACAATGGGTTAACTTAACCGTCACGAGGGACCGGGATTGGCTGGTATTGTATAAGTTTTCTCTTTTCTTAATAGAGTTTCTGGAGTCCCGTTTGGGTTGTTTTCAGCAAATTTTTAAGTTCAGCGCGGTCCAGGGGCTATCAACCCAGACGGGGCTCCAGAAACTCTCTAATATCAATCATCGAACAGAAGAAAAACAGCTACTTTGGCCCACGCTCACGTTGCTGGTACACGTCGTACCCGAGCTTACCCACGAACGCGACCACCTTTGCCAAATGTTAGTAACATATAGGAGAAGTTGTGCAGGACATTCAAACCACAGTGGAACAAGTAGGAGCTAGCTAGCAACAAGCATCATGGTATTGGTGCGCTCTTGGGCCTTATCATAGATTAGTAGCTTCACCTGAGCTCAAAATTCAGAACGTACCCCGTGCAATTCTGTAAACTGGGTGTTCGTCTTCTCCCCCTGTTTTTCAAATTTCCTCCAGCGAACTCAAGCGTCCAGTCCGTCCATCTTCGGGTCTGGGCGGGATGGGCGGCACTACCTGAAAGGATGCCCGGGATGGATGGGCATCCTGGCGTCCGCCCGGATGACTGCCTGTGACGGAAGGGCGGGGACTGCAGGAGCCTCAGATTGCGGAACCTGCCAGATCCGTACAGGTGACTGGCGGGCCCTGCAGGTAATTGGCGAGGACTTCAGGTGATGAGCGGGGACTGTATGTACCGTCCACGAGTTACCGATCAGTAGAAGACTGGAGGGACCTGTCGTCACTTTCTTAGATGGTAGTCATTTCCAAAGATACATGCCTGGGACGCCCGGGACCGGAATCTGGTAGGTGCCTGCAGGGCTGCCAGGACGCTTAGGATCACTGGTTTCCTCTTCCATCTTTCCGAACCTCTTGTCAAGGTTGTTCTCCAACCTGTTCAAGGAATCGGCGATGGCTCCAACGTAGCTGTGGGATTTGGCGACGTCCTGATCGATTTTAGTAAAGCTGCCTAATGGCCTACCGTAAGATCTTGAATACAGTCGCACCGCGTTATAAGAGACGCCAAGAGTTCAGGATTTTTCATTCGTTATAGTGAGGTTTTGGAAGAAATCCCTTATAGCGAGGACTGTTTGTACAGGAGCGGGGGTGTAGGTTCCCAGAGGGTTCATTCGTAATAGCGAGGTCTCCCGTATAAAGAATTTAAGCATAAAGAGTTCCATTATAGCGAGGTGCAACTGTAATGGATATGGAGAAATTGACCGAAGAATGTTTGCGATGGGTGTTTATATACCAGTACGCCATGTGTCGCCAAGCTCCCAGTATGTACTAACCCCGTTGTGGGTTCCAGAAACGTGCTGAAAATTCCACCGTCATAATCATTGCCCAAGCCCCTTCTCATGGCTCCAACGTGAAAGACCCTAGCCTTTTCGGTGGGGCAAATCAATACTATCATACCATACTACTATGAGGTGCTACCATAGTCTAAAACTGGACTTGGTCATGAAATCGGTAAGTGATTGGGGGGAAAGAGAAAAAAACCCAAAAAGGTTTGCTTTGTTTGATTTTGGAAAGGGAATTGTGAGATTCTGAATGCTATTATATAGGGATTCAAAATGTTGTAGATATTGGCCGCAGATCGCTGCTGCGAGGTACCTTTGTGCTCAAGCAGTGACTGTAGAAGGTGGGTTTTGCGGTGCACCGGACATAGTTTAGAAATGGTAACGGATTAGATTTGGCGGGTCAAAGGCGGTTGGGCGCCATGCATTAATAGGTGCATAATTAAGGAGTATGGCACTACATTATTTATGACTTATAGTGATGTCCTTGCTGCACTATGTCCGACTTTCTAGTCGGGCTTCGTGGGTTATGATACTCCACCTTACTGTCTTCACTTCGGACCTCCACAGCCGAGTGACCCCGTGGAAAGGTCACGGTGTAACATCGCTGGGAGGTGAATAGAAGCTCAATTGTCGTGGTCTTGGGGAGGGTTAGGGCTGATGGATTGGAGTGAGAAAAGGAGGGAGAGAGGGGGGGGAGGGAAGGGGAAAGTCTAGTGCTGGCTTCCCTTTGATTATGGAAAGGAGCGAGAAGATATATGCCAATAGGGTTGAATCTATGCCTGCCCTTGTTGGCAGATGTTTGGGTGAATTTGAAGGTATGGGTGCCTGGTTCGGGGGTGTGGGCGAATTTGGGGCGTGTTAGTCGGTAGGTGAATGTATGATGTAGTGTCGGACGCACGAGCACGAGGAGCCAGTGGTGAGAGTTCGGGAAACTAAGTAAAATACAGAAGAAACCCAACCTATCATCACCGCTCACGGAAAGATGTTACTCGATCATGCATATCTAACTCTCCCCACTCCCCCACCACTATCGGTTTCATCACCTACTCCCTAAATTCCACCGACCCCCTTGGGAAAACCCTCTTATAAAGACCTACTGCCCTGTTAGCTCTAAGTTCCCCTGCCGCCATTACCGTTGAAGAGGAAGAGGAAACTTACTTATAGCAACGGCGTCTTGCGGATCAATCCTCCCATCGAACGTGGCCTTAAAATATCCATGCGTTCCCAAGCTCTCCTTGATAAACCCACTCCTCCCGCGCTTGGTGAACAGCGGCAGTGCCTTAAACCACGCCACATCCTCCGCGTTGAAGAACATGTATCGTACCGTCACCAGCTTTTTGTGGATCTTGAAGGGGTGGCCGGTGAGGACTATGCGCTTCGCTATTATGCGGCTTTGATCTGCTGATAGGAAGCTGCCTGTTCCTACTAGGTTCCATGCTTCGGGGGCTTTACGGCGTTGGAAGTAAATGGCTGGAGCGTTGCCCCAGAATAGAGGGCCGACGAATGTTGCGACTGAAGTTCGGCCTGGGACCAGGAAGCGCTCAAATTTTGTCACGTTGTTTCTACCTGCGGCGTTGGATTGGCTGTAGAGTGGGGATATGAGGAGCCGGCGGGGGCCGACTTGCACCAAAAGTTGGTCTTTGGATTTTATGGGAGCGGCAAGGCTTGAAGGGGAGGTTATTGAGAGATTTACAACGGCTTGTTTGTGCTCGTGTCTTAGGAGGGAGAATATTGTTAATGGTTTATTGGCGGGAGTAGGGGAGTCGGCGAGGTTGGCGGGGCCGTTTCGGATGTAGATTTGGACTTTTGTGCCCGCGGGGACGCCGCCAACGAGAGCCTCACGGGTGAGTTTGTTTTTGGCGGATTTGTAGTCTGTGATTTTCGCCAGGCGGTCCCAGTCTGCGGGTTGGAACGGGCAATCTTCTTCTGTTTCCCAGGGGGACGTGCGGAGGGACTTTAATCCTCTATACCGGCTAAGACGCTCGCGGGCGAGCACATTTGGATGAAGCTCTATCTCGTCAGGGAATTCCCGATCCTCGGCTGACTCGGTCACCCGGGACTTGCGGAATTCAGCGATTTGCTGGAGTTCCTGCTCCGGCGTAGGGTCCAGGAACATCTCGGACTTTGCCTCATCACCGAATTCTGTGCCAACTTCAGTCATTGCTAGTAGTGCCAAACCTTCCTCACCGTCTTCAGGCCGGGTTGGGGGGCAATCGAAGGTCATATTCATGTCTTCATCGTTGTCTTCCACCCCAGAGTCTTCGCTGTCAATATCGTCATCTAGTATCCAAGCAGCTTGGTAGGCAGATGTTCCTTTGGGAAGATTTCTTGGACGGCTTGGGGTGCTGGTAGCGGGTTCGTCGATTTCGTCGTCAAAGTAATGGTGACCATCTAAGAGGACTCCCTTGCGGGATGTTGTGGTCATTGATGTAGGGGCTTCGGATATTGTGTCTGGGATGTCAGCGTCTGACATGTGGGCCTCTTCTGGGGCAAGACATGCTAGGTCGTCTTGTAATGTTGTGGGAGCGTCGAGGACTTTGGGGCCTGGCGTGCCGGTGTCCATGGCCATTGCGTCTGCAGATTTTGGGGAATTAGGGTATTCGCAGATCTAGAATAGGTGATCAGTCGCTTGTTTTAGAAGAATTGGTGAAGCTCTGACCTTTTCAATCTGGAAGTCTCCATGACCGGGAATGTGTACTAGTCTATCTGCCTTCAGACCTTTCCCGCGGACTACACCACCGATTACAAGACCTTCCTCGCTCCATCGCACATCATCGGCGAGTAGGTAACTCCTTGAATCTCTCCAGTGAACACCTTTTGGAGTTGACGTGCAAATTGTACGAATGATGTTCGATGACTCCGGTTCAGACCCGAGGGCATAAATTTTATTCAGGGAAGGGAAGAAATGTGAAATATAGCTAAGGAGAGATTTCTTGACACCTGGTCGTTGCTTGGCTGGCTCAATAGTTTCGAGATGCTGGAATTATTAGTGTAGATTCAGTCTTTTAGAGTGTCATGTAGGGATATTACCTGAGCTGCCGGGATGGCATTTGAGATTCCCTGGGCTTCAATACTGCGTAAAAGGAGTTCGCCATGCTCGTCGACCTCTTGCTTGGCAGAAAGTACTAATACTACGAAGTCCGCCACTTTACAAGCGTCCAATACAGAGAGCAAATCTCGCTTCACCACAATCCATTGTATCTTCTGCTTGAACCTCTCAATTCTAACTTGATTAGCCTAAGCGTTTCTTCCTATTGCACAAGGGGCGTACATACCCAGTTGTAATCGTCCCAAAATCTGGAATATCGCCCTCTACCTCCTTCAATTGTCCAATCGCAGCTTGCGCATCCCCATCCCCACACAATGGCACCACAGCAACAATTCTTGGAGCGCCTTTCCGCCCATCAAATACTTTGGTTTCACGGATATGATCTTTGTGCTTGTTTTGCGCTATTTGGCGATTTTTATTTCGGCGATCTATTCTCGACATTATTTGCTCGTGGGGGCTCTTGCGGTTGAAAGTATCTGGATCATGGATTTTGCCTGTATGTGAATTTGAATTTAGCTTGGTTTACTTGTAATTTGTACCGTGGTGGAAATATTACCTTTGCACTTAGTTTTCAAAGAAGATTTTGTCGCATGTCGACTCTTGAACGATTTGTGGGATTGTTTCGTAGTAGACCTGTGATGATGCATAGTGGAGGCGCTCATATTTGCGGTCTATACTTGAATAGAAATTTCTCTAAAATGTTAATCCCTTCGCCCTTGATGATTTTTGTGGTTGGTCTTTTTTCGTTGATGCTATTCCAGCAAAGAGTGATTGTAAATTGTGGGGGAAATGCTCAGCAGTCCCACCTTTTTGGGTTGAACTTTTATCTAATGGTTTGACTTTGGAAAAATACTCTAGAAAAAAAACAGACCAGTTACCCGGCCAAAGAGGAATCTCAAGATCTTGACGAGATCCTCACTTCATTCCCGAAACCTTTTCTTGACTCTGCAAATAATGCCGGAATCTCAACTCAAACGCCTAAAGGCATCGCTCCGGACTGCGGGCATAACCGGCCAGCAGAAATCAAAGAGAGCAAATAAGACGGGGAGGCAATCGGCTACTAAAAGCAATTCTAGACTTGACCGAAATGCTACATTACAGACAATTCGAGAGGAGTTCAATCCTTTCGAAGTCAAAACAACTCGGGAGAAATATGCGGTGATCGGGAGAGGCAAAGTTAAGGGCACGCAGGGGCGACCCGGTTTGAGCAAGCAAATTGGAGAGGAACATGTGCGCTCTGTGAATTGTCTCGGGAGTGCTAGGTGGCTAACGCAATTGCGCACAGAGGAAACGAACATTGCTAGTCGAAATGCGGAAGAGGAATAAAGCCGGTGGGATCTTGGATAGACGTTTCGGAGAGAACGATCCTACAATGACTCCGGAAGAGAAAATGCTCGAGCGATTCACCAAGGAAAAACAGGTGCATTCTTAAAAGGTGCTTACAGTATTCGCCGACTAACTGTTTGGCTGCACAGAAACGGGTCCGTGGCGGCGATATATTCAATCTCGACGATGACGACGGCGAACTGACTCACTTCGGCCAATCCCTCGGCGGCCTCACAGATGACTTTGATGCTCAGAATGACTTGATGCTCTCGGATGATGAACCCACCCGAAAACGACCATTAGATACCGAAGGTTCCGGAGACGAGGATGCCTCCCCCGAGCGCAAAAAGAGTAAAGCCGAAGTTATGAAGGAAGTAATTGCTAAATCGAGACTTCACAAATACGAGCGTCAAAAAACTAAAGAGGACGACGACGAGGAACGTGAGAAATTGGATGCGCAGATGAATGACATCTGGGCGCTTTTGGGGTCTAAAAAGCCGTCTACTGCTCTAACTACGGGAGCTAATAATGAACCCGTGCCGGGACGGGACGAGGTTAAGGCGAGGTCTGAGACAAGATCTAGCATTAACCCAGAGAGACTGGCGAGAATGCAGGGGAGAGAATATGATTACGATGTGGCTGTCCGGGAAATGGCGTTTGATAAGCGCTCGAAACCAGGTGAGAGAACTAAAACTGAAGAGGAGAAACTACAGGAGGAGAGTGAGAGATTAAAGAAGCTCGAGGAGGCTCGCCAAAAGAGGATGAGAGGGGAGGAAGACAGCGGGAGTGAGAGAGAAGCCCCAGGTGGAGATGACGAAGTAGACTTTGGGGATGCGGCTGGATACGGACTAGGAGCTGGTGTCCCTATAGTGCCTGTTGGGGGAAACATCAATCCCGACGAATTGGTCGACGGCAATTATGAGGTTTCAGAAGATGGTTATATTGACGTTGACGAAAATGGCCAAGCCAATGCCTCTGATTCTGAAGATTCAGACGACTATAACTCTGGTTATAGCGGTGCGGGCGGTTCTGATGATGAACTTGAAGAGGGCGAAGGTGATGATTTCCTTGAAGTCCTTGGAGACAAACCGGGGAATACAGGGACGAAACCAAGCATCCTCAATCTTTCAAAGGTAGATAACAAGGACGACAGGTTTGCATTCACCTTTCCCTGCCCACAGACGCACGAGGAGTTTTTAGAGACTGTCAAAGATATCTTGATAGATGATCTTCCGACGGTTGTTCAAAGAATCAGAGTTCTATATCATCCCAAACTCGATGCCGAAAACAAACACAAGCTTGCTGTAAGAGATCCCTCACGCCCAGACTAAAGTGCCATAGTTGATAGATATCTAGCGATTCTCCGAAACCCTCCTACAACACATACTCCTGGTTGCTAATAAAACCCCTTCCGCACCGCCCTTCAAGCCCTTAGAAACTCTAATCCGCCATCTTCATGCCCTCGCCAAGTCCTATCCAGATACTGTATCAAGAGCCTTCCGCAAACACCTAAACGTCATACACGAGCAGCGCTCCACGGAAGACTTGGAAGCCGGTGACTTGATCCTCTTCACTGCGATTAGCACGATATTTCCTACGAGTGACCACTTCCACCAAGTCGTCACACCAGCGATGATTGTAATCTGCCAATGGCTCGGACAAGTATCCCCCAACTCACTGTCAAAACTAGGAATGGGGACGTATCTGGTAACAATGTGCGTCCAATACCAACGTCTGTCAAAACGGTACGTTCCCGAGGCTGCGCATTTTGTCCTTCGCGCACTTTCCCTTCTTGCGCCAGTGAGGCAGGAGAAGTTATCTGGCATCTTTCCGTACGAGGAGCCGGAAGTGCCGCTACGGATACAAAAGCCCCCGCAGAAAGGAACCGTGGAAGTGCGCAAGATGAGTTTTGCAGATATCTTCGATGTGGAGGAAAAGAGCGGAGCGGATAGGCGGGATATCCAACTATCGCTGTTGGCAACGTTAGCAAGTTTACTAGAAAGCATGGCAGGCCTCTGGGTCGGCAAAACTGCCTTTACAATGATTTTCGAGCCAGCTTTGGAGATCATAGAACACCTTCTACATAAGAGCAATAAATCCGCCGTCGGAAGTGCTCACCGAGAAAATGTTACATTCCTTTTCACACCTCCCCGCTTTCTTCTAGTGTAACAACCTAACTGACACCCCACAGCTCCTCGCGGCCAGAGCCAATTTGGAAAGCCACCTTCTCCACGCCCGCAAGAGTTCCCGCCCCCTAACTCTCCACTATCACCGCCCCCTCCCGATTAAAACCTACATACCCAAATTCGAAGAGACGTACTCCCTTGACAAGCGCTCCTACGACCCCAATGCGGACCGCGTTGCCCTGTCCAAGTTGAAGGCAGAGTATAAGCGTGAGAAGAAGGGAGCCTTGAGAGAGTTGAGGAAGGACTCAAGGTTTATTGCTAGGGAGAAGTTGAGGGAGGATAGGAAGACGAGTAAGGAGTACCATGAGAAGATGAGGAGGCTTACGGCCATGATTCAGACGGAGGAGGGAGCGGCGGGGAATGAATATAAGAGAGCGAAGGGGAGAAAGTGAGTGTCTAGTATGGCAGTGTGGGTTGGGAAAATCGGAGCAGGGAGGGAGGGATTGTATATACCGTGTCACAGATGCTTGACTAATGGTGTCTAGGTGGTTTGGTTAATTGAATACTCGTTCATATATAATAGGGCCCCGGCTGGCCCCTCTAACACCTGACGAATAGAGCACGATACGCCGCAGGAAAAAAAGGCCACATTTGTCGTGCGGTAGTGGCCATTTACACTAGATACCGGCCTTTCCCTCATTGAATCACTGAGTGGTGCATGGTGAATGGGAACTATTTCTGACTCAGGGTGACTAGAAATCAATTGAGTTCGTAGACATTGGCTCACCTTGCCATCGCCCAAGCTCATGTTTGCTACCAGTATGTGAGTTAGGAGTAGGGATGGTTTGTATTCAACCATGAACCCGATAGGCAAACAGACCATAGTTGTATCTTCGAGCACCCGCCGGATGATAGATCAAACCTAGCTCAGGCTCAAGCTCAGCTACGGTAAACCACCACCACCAAACAGACGATACTCCACTTCCAAGTGACTACAACTATCATAAACCAAGATAACAAACCCTGAATATATTAACCACCCTAACCCCACTCCCAGAGCCTTAATATTTACCGCAGCTCAACTGCCTCCCGCCCTACCTCCACCGCGCCCCACCCCGCACCTAACCCTACCGTAGCGCATTCCATCATATGTCTGCGCGAGGTCCGTATGGTGCAAAGCGTCTAAAGCGTGTATGATATCGCACCTATCTGGGTGCACCCATGTAAATGCCTGAATTCACCGAGGGTAAAGGGTTCTTTTCAACGCTACACTAAACTCTCGGCGAATTGCGATTGAACATACTTTTGGCTTAATAAAGGCCCATTTCCTGGCTCTCACTAATATCAGTGTTTGTATTCATGATGTCAAAACCCATGCTGCTGTTGTACATTGGTTTGAGGTTGCTAGTGTGTTGCATAATTTTCTTCTTCAAAAACATGATCCTGGTGGGGAGTTGATAGCGAGGAGAAAAATGACTTGATCAAGGCAAGAGAGTATGAGTGGAAGGAAAGGCGGCTGCAGAGGGAGATGTTACAAAGAAGATATTATGAAAGTATGGGAAAGGATTCCTTACATGAATACTTATTAAAATGTTGTCTGACAATTTGGAAAATTTCAAAATAACTTTAATTTACCATACTATTTAAATTATATCATCAAAACATGCTTCCCTTTTGGCTAAACCAAAAAAAAATATTAAAACAGTTCTCGAAAAAATACACGGATGGCGTTTGATCCTCCAAATTCTGCTCTCGTTGACTGGTATCTGATCTTTTGCAATTCTGATTCCAACTGTTGTAACTGTAGATGAATCTGTGCCTCGACTGAATCCAGTCTTTGTAATTATTCTGCTGCACAGTTCTCTTCTATCAAATTCCCAGTCCTCTTTATCTCGTGTTTTAACATATTCAAACTCTTCTTTTTTCTTGAGCTAGGCATTGGCTTGTAATCTCCTGCAGTAGTATAATAGTAGTATAGGGTATTTTTCCATAATCTCCTTTTGGAGGTGCTAATAGCTCAGTAGGCTTTGTCTTTAGTTTCTTCTTTACGGATTTTTTTTTCCCACTTATTATTGGGTCAGTGCTTCCTAATTGCTTATCCTCAATATTTACCTTTTCACTATAACTGTTAGGCATAAAACTAATATTACTCATTAATCCTCCATCAACATCCATGTTATGATAGGATGTTACTTTCCCTTTTCAGTCCCTGAAACTACAACTAGTATCAATCATTTATCCTTTTTACAAAATCTCATCTATTTTATAATAGCAAGAATAGCCTTAACCCAATAAAGCTCCATTGACCAATTTGAATTGATTACTTCTCTTACACTTATATGATAATTTCTCCTGTTTGCAATAAATCAAATTAGTATAATAAAACAATTTATTTTTTCTGCATGTTTGCCTACTACTCTTCTGATTTTCTATCCTCTCCTGTCCTATTTAACATAATTTTTACTGAATCCTACATTTCTTTTATTGATCTCTACTATCCCTCTAGTGCCCAGTAACTTCTTGTTCCTTACAAGACAGACTAGGCAACATTGGCATTTAGAAGTTGGACCAGTGCTACCTGATTCGATAAGGGGCTAGCAATTCGCTAAGATTGTATTTAATCAGATTTTCCTTTGCAACTTTTAAAACTTAGGAAACGAACCTGTTTTTAGTGAGAATTTCATCCAAAATACATACAACTAGGGCACAAACCAGGATGCATTGTAGAATGAGTTTGCAAATCAGACTGCTTGTTTGAAATGAAGCAAGAATTGAAAGGACTCAAAGCAACAGTAGAACTTGAATAAGAGAGTTGTTAAAGGTTGAGGAAATACTTATGAAAGAAATAGGATCATAAATGGTAGTTGATACAGTCCCAGTACTAGTATCAGTGGCAGGGTTTGATAATAGTGAAGTTGTATAATAGTCTGTTAAATGTGAGATTGAACTTGGTTGAGTTGACTAGCTGATGGTCCAGTATCCATTGATCTATCAGTCTCAGACTGGATTGGAAGACGACTACCACTGATTGGACTTTTCATTGTAGAACTCCAAGTCAATTCTGATCCTCACAGTTTTTGGCTCTGCATGTTGTTATCAGATTGGATATTCTGAATGCTCGTGATCCCTCTGCTATAATATTGAAGTCCTCAGATCCTATACCAACATCATCTTTATTTTTTTGCTTTGGCTTGCACCGTTGCTTACCCACTGTTGTTTCCTGGAATTTTAAACATGATTGTGTAGAAAGTAATAAAGCCCCACTGCATCCATGAACCGCAGTTGCCATCCCACTTTGAGATGACCTATTGCCTTGGTTTGGGTTCTGGAGAGACTAGAGCCCGTATTACGCTATTTAGTTGAAAGTTTGCATTGGCGTTGGCTGATTGAATGGATAGTTGCTTTTCTTTCACTGGAAGTTTCATTACAAATTTTGAACGTCAGCTCACTGTATCACACCTGGGAGTTTTACAATTAACAAGCAATAGTATTAAGAAAACCCTGTTTTAGAAATCCACGTTTTCAATACTCTACCGAGTGATATTCTGTGCGCCCTGTACTAAACGTTCTCAAACTCAAACCTCGGATTCCCAGGTTCCGCGCTCTCAGCCATAGCCGGAACGCCCACTTCCTCTTCACTACCTCCGCCTACCCTCTTCCCCTTCCCATTCTCCTCAATAACCACAACCCTAACCTCCGCCGCGCCCGTCATCTTGCCAATCCCGACAACCACCTCCTTGAGCACGGCAACCTCATCGAACGCCAACTTCCTATCGAAAACCGTCTCGTACGGTTCCACCTGTAGCCTACGCTTGATACCTTGCACGAAGGGCATAGCCCTCTTCATCTCACCCATTCCCGCGATACGAGCGTTCAGTGCTCTGTCGTCGGTGCGTAGCGAGAGCGTGTCGAAGGTCTCCCGGATGAGGTCGATATACTTTCCCTGCCAGGCCGGGTATGCCAGCGCGACAAATATTGTGAGGCGCTTAGGCTTATTGGCGTCGTAGGCGACGAATTTTCCTTTGGCTTTGCGTTTGGCTTGCGCCGCCTCGGTGGAGGTTATGTTTGAGGTTGTTGCGTGCACGTAGGAGAGGGCAGCGGTGAGTTCGGTAGAGACTGGCGCACTGGGGGTTGGGAAGAGGGCATTTTGGATGCTCGCTGGCCTCTGGAGGACTTCGCGGTAGATGTAGTCTGCCCAGTGGGGGGCGAAAGGGGTGATTAGCAGGGCCTGGACTTCGACAAAGCGGGATATTAGATCCTTGTGTAGGCCGGCAGTGGCAGTCGCTTCGCGGTAGGTGTCGCGTGCGGCTTGAAGTTCGTAAAAGCCAGTTTTTAGGGCGAGTTTGTAAGATGTGCTATTTCGGGATGGGTAGGTTAGTGATTGGTGAGAAGTGGAGGAGAAACGGGAGAGGGGTGGAGGATATTTGCCTCTCGTAATGTTCACGAGTTTGCTCAATCAATCGGTTCATTTCATTCTCAAAGACGCGGTCCCAGAAGGTGTCTTTTGGCCCTTCCCTAAGTTTACCGGCTTCGGCGTCGCGGACCATATCTTCGCACCATTCCTTCAAGGTGTACAAACGAAGGATGGCCGCGTTGGAGACCTAGAGCAATTAGCCACTGTATCAGGGATTGCAGGGCAAAATGCACCTTTTCCTCAAAATTCGCATCCTCGACACCATCGCCAGCGTCGGCAAATGCAATTCTAGCAGCATCGGCACCGTACTTCTTCACCGTCTCCTCAAGAGTCAAAAAGTTTCCGGTGTGCTTACTCATCTTTTCGCCATTCAACATCAAGTGACCGTTCGCACGAACTCCCTGGGGCCAGTATTGGGGCGGGAAGAGGGCTATGTGAATGTACAAGAAGAATGTCAAGTGGTTCTGGATAAGGTCCTTGCCCGAAACGCGGACATCAAGAGGGTAAAAGTATTCAAACTCTCTGCGCAGTTTCTTAAGCCATCCCTCAGAGATTCCAGACTCCTTGATAGCCTCCGGGGAAAGATCACGGCGAGCAAATATATAGTCCCAAACTTCATCAATCATCTGCTCAGGCTTAATGCCGGCAGGGCCAATACTAGCGCCGTCGATAGAAGTGTGCAGGAAGTGTGCAATAGTGTAGTACGCCATGTAGACAGTCGAATCCGATAAACTCTCAACAAGGAATTGAGGATCCCATGGAAGCTTACTTCCGAGGCCATAAGAGCGTGCACAAGCCCACTGGTTTAGCCAAGCAAGATTTGCCATAAAGCCGTTCTTCGTTTCCTCATGAAATGTATTGAGCTTACCGCCAACCAATGTCTCAGCTTCCCCTCTCCAGTTCGTCTCTCCGTAGTCAAGATACCATTGATCGCAGAGGGCTACAACGCAAGAGTCTCCGGAACGGGACAAAACGTGGCCCTCTGGTTCACTGTAGACGAATGCTTCCCTCTTGCTCAATAAGATCTCACGAACTTTGGGCTTGGCCTTCTCAACCTTCTCGCCCTTAAAGTCACCAATGAGCATAGTTCCCTGGTAGAAACCTTCCTTATATGCAAGCTCCTTCGCTTCAGCCAATGGCTTGGTATCTTTGGGTGAATTGATCTTCATCTTCTTGACTAGGAACTCAGCCGTCAACTCTCCGTACGAAGGGGTCCTGATGATGGGAATAATCTCCAATTCGGCCCATTCCTTATTGATCTTGTAGTGGTCCGCCTTCTTCGCAAGGTCTTTGACGGTAGCATAGTCGTCTGGAGAATCAGATGGCACAGAGGTAACCACACCAGTGCCCTTGGTTGCAAGGACGGATTCCATAGGGAGAACGCGGACACCGTCTTTGTGTACCGAGAGAGGTGCGTGGACCAAAGTACCAACAAGAGACTGGCCTTGTAGAGTGCCAACAGATGGGAAGACGCCACGTTCGGGGAAAACACCCTGGAAAGCCATATTCCGGGCGGCGCGTTCGGTACAAACGTAGAACTCGGTAGGCGAAACTTGGTAAACGCCATATGAAATCTTAGGACCGACAAAGCAGCAAGTTTGACCATACCTAATTCCATTAATCAAAATTCATAACTAGATATAGGAAACCAAACCCACATAGTCTCAGGCCTCAGTGTAGCTGCAACTAGGGAAACCTCAGCACCTTCAGGAAGATTGCCGGCAACCTCCATTTTCCCTTCCTCGGTCCACTCCAGTACCTTCAGCTTAATTGCCGCATACTCCTGCGGCCCAAGCCCCTCACCGTCACTCCTATCATGATCCATACAGGGTTGACCATCCTTCGGCGAGTAAATAGTATACCTCTCACCAAACTTGATTTTCCCCAGCTCCTTCAACCTATTCATCTGCCAACGTACAAAAGCGTCATAATATGGATTCGCATCCGTAGTGACAAACGATCTCCTCCAATCAATTCTCAACCCCAAACTCGTGCAATCCCTCATGCAAATTGGAGGAAAGTACTTGAGCCAGTACTCCGGCTGGGCGAACTGATGAATATCCTCCAGGGGGATACCTAGCGCCAGCATGATCTGAAACTGATATCTTAATTTGACCGCCTTCGCCGCGGCTTTACCTTTCTTAGCAGCGAATTTGGTAACATCTTCTTTCGTGGCGGCATTCGTTGGCAGTGGTCGCGGCTCTTCGTCTTCCTCAGGCGCGTTCTCAAAGTTCTTGCCGAAGAGCTCTACCTCCCTCTTGATCTTGTCGGAGGAGGCCTTAATTGGCATACCTGTGCAGTGGAATCCGAGGGGGAACAGGGCTCGCTTCCCCTTCATACGCTGGTAACCGGTTGCGAATTCTACTTTGCTGAGGGAGAAAGAGTGTCCGGCGTGCAGACTTCCATTCATATATGGGTATGCCATGCAACCGAAGAATTTGGGGTGGTGCTCGCGGAGGAGGTCTGGGTCAGTTGCGGGGTCTTCTTCTAGAGTTGGTGCATCAATTTCGAATATTTTGTCATCGGCCCATTTTGCCTGGTATTTCTTCTCTATTGCTATGAGGGTGTCTCGTTTTTCGGTCTAGTGGGTGCTTGTTAGTCGGGATGCCCGGGGTGGTGGTATAGTGGGGGGAAAGGAGAGGGAGAGTAATAGGATATAAGGCATACATTCTCAAGTTTCAAAGTAGCCTTGGACGCATCTGACGGATCTATAGCAATGGTAGTTGCCATGATCGCGATTTCTTGTCGTTTTATCTCGTCTGTTGTCAAATCACGGGCCTATTGAGCTGGAGATGGTTTGCCCCGCGTTGCCCCACCATAGCCAAGCAATGGTCACCTGACCCCTGGGTAATTTCAAATTTCGAACGCCCACCTACTCGTCGAATCAAGGTTACAGAAGATCAACTTATATGCAGGGATTAGGGTATCAAAAGGAATGAATTAGGGTTTATACACGATCTTTAAGCCTAGAAGTGTAGCATAGGTGTGCATAGCACTGTATGATACATGAAGAACTTTTGTCCAACGTAAATCGAAAATCTACATCCCCCTCTCCAACTCCTCCAATTCCCTCCTCTGAGCTTCATTTAAGCCGTCGTCATCAACTGCCTCCTCCTCTTCCTCCTCAGCCTCTCCGTCTGCGCCTTCCTCGGATGCCTCGAATAACTCTCCTGCCTTCTTCCTCTCCTCCCTCTGCTGGATCAATTCCGCAGCAGCCCTATAATTATCAATGCCCATCCTAGGGGAACTCGACTTAGTGCCCTCCTCGGGAGCCACATGCTGTTTCCATTCTGCAATCCTCTCTGCAAGCCTTTCACTCTGCTCCGACAGCCATGGGTATAAGTCACCGACCCCAACAAGTATGCCCTTGGCCCCAAGCAACCCTTCAAGAACCGGAGTGTAGTCGACGATGCCCTTTAGGAGGTTGTGAACATGCATTTTCCGATTGTAGTCGGGGCTACTGCTCTTTGTCGGCACCGGGCGCTCCCACTCGACTCGGTCCCAGCACTGATCTTTCAGCAGGCGACACAATTTCTCCGTCTCACCATCAAAGTCAGCTCTGCCGTTATAACGGAGGTTGTTATCCGCAAAAACACCTAGCGCCGTTCCAACGACCACCGGGTCCCGCTTCAACCGCTCGGTTGGATCGACTTTGATGGCAGTGTTGGGAAAGTGTTTCATAAAAAGGTTAGCATGGTGGACAGCTCTAGCAGAGAAGTCTTTATCGGGCACAGCCTGCTCGACCAATGTACTGCGCATACATTCCCGAGCGATGGGCATGGTGAGATAGAAGCCATATTTCTTCACATTCCTGACGATCTGGACTATCAAGTCCACCCTTCCCTTAAGGTTGCAAGTCCGGATAATCTTTTCCTTGATACCTTCCCTCAGCTGTACCCCCGCCTGCCGGAGACCCAGCAGGAAGGGGAGGATATTGTCAATCTCGTTTGGGTCGCTCATTGCGTTTATCATATCTGCGATCTCCCGTGCGCTGAAGCACTGGTGGCTGGTGTTTGGCAGAAGTCGGATCTCTTCATTGGCGATTTTGACAGAGAATGGAGGGTTGAGGAGTTTCGCATGGTTAGATTCCCTCCGGATAAGCTTTTTGTGCTCGCGCGATAGGTGGGAGGGGAGGACCAATTCTTGCCGAAATTTGGCTAGCCTTTGGCCCAGTTCTGGGTCAGTGGTCGGTTTGAATTGTGGTAGTGGCTCTTTCAAAAGTAGGGGGGAATTATTAGGATATCTTTGTTAGGAAGCAACTGGAGAAGGGGAAGAAAGAAAATATACCTCTCAATCGCAGGAGCAAAGGACAAGAAGCAAACCCCCGGGTTGCTATCGCTCCCTGTGATAAGCCACGGCGAGAAAGGATCGCAATCCGAAAATGTACTCCTGAAGCCATCATAATAATGTTCAAAGGGTTTTTTTTGAAGAGCGTCCAGGAACCCCAAAAGGAGGAGGCAAATTCTTGGCAGCAACCCTCTCCCCCTCTACGAATTCTAGCATGATACTCGTACATAGCACTGGAGCCCAAACCCCATCGCCCTTCCCACCATCATTCCTTGCCACCTCCAATCCCGAAAAAGATCACCAACAAGCAGAGCCCACCACCACCATCACCATAACGATGGCCTCCAAATATCCCCGGCAACTAATCACCCTCCTCCACCACCGTGCCGCCTCCACCCTTTCCACCACCACCTACAA
>QFET01010496.1:0-12901 GCA_003316355.1 Tuber calosporum | reverse complement strand
TTTTCATTTTTTTTTTTTTTTTTCATATTCAAGGTACAGAATCTACATGCAGTGCTAGCTATGGCAGTAAACAAAGCTCTTCCCCTACCCTGACCCCAGAACGCTATGGAAAAACAGTTCAGGGAAGCCTGACCCAACCGGTGTAAAAAACTATCCTAATAAGCTGCCACGCAGTAATCACAACCAGAGAGCCAACAAAACTAACTTGAAAGTAACTCCAAGCCCCAACAGTGAACTAACCTAATGCAACAAAAGGGAACACAAAACAAGAAAACCCCAAAACCAAAGACTGATGTCAAACCAAAGGTGTTATGGGGTAGCCAATTCTGTACTGCTCAATTGCCTAGGCCGTGCTTGTATCGAGAGGGTAGGAGAACTGGCAGGAAAGATCCTGTAAGAATAAAGATAAAGGGTAAGAAAGTTCTCGAAAGCTTTAAAGTTGTTTTAACTAATAACTGAATATATTGTTAAGGTTTCTTCTCCGTTTCTTGATGATCCCTTAACTATAGGGAACTGCTAGCTATTTATACAATTCTCACGGTACTTATGTTAGCCATATATATGAAGTATCCTTAGATATCATGGCCATGGTCATGCTAAGTGGAAACCCAGTTTGACCTTGAAAATTTATGCCCCGCTCGGTCAAATGATCCCCTGAACTATTTAGTATTCTGAGGGTGTCTAGCACACCACTAGTAAATAGCCTTCGATTCATTTGCCAAATGAACTAAGTACAAGTAGATGTAGTCCAGTTGCAAACATCTTACGGAATACCAGTTGATCAGTCTGGATGGCCGTCTTTCCTGCATATATGCACTCAAGTGCATATGCATGCGGATTATCAAAAGTTATAGTACTCTGTACATTAGAGTCTAGATCTTTCACTGAGGCTGAGCAGCTCTGCTATAGACACTACTTCTTGCCAGCATGGGTTGTAGTCATATAGTAACCTCCCGGTTCTATATACTATCACATCTACAAATTTGTACCATTTCCCATTTGTGTAACAAAAGGCCTATGTACCTGACACATGTAGTTCCAGCTCCCATGATAAGCCAGCAAGGACATAAAGTAGGAAGATATTCCTGTGGGTATATAGCCTGGCACCGAGGGTGGAAAGGGGCCCCCCGAGAAGAGGAACCTAAAGAAGTGAGGCCAGCTTATGGCAGGGCCCATTGCCGTGTCCTGAGGACGGAATGTCAGCCTGGGTGTGGTAGTAAGGTACCATCTTAGAAGGGACAGTAAGGTGCTAGCTAGGTGAGCAGTAGGGTGCCAGCCAATCAACTGTCAGGAGCTAAGAATGGAGGAGGGGTAGACCTAAGGACCAATGGAATTGTGTGCGTGGCCATCTAGACAATTCTCATCAAAGTGAGAGTGGGGGATTCGACCATCAGAGTGTCAAAGCAACTGTAGGCCTGTAGAATGTTTCCCCCTACTGCAACCCTGTCTCCCAGGAGTATAGGGAGGTCAGAGGGAATTCCTGACCGTGCAAATGTTGAGCTAGGCAGAGCAAAAAGCTCAGAGAGGGAAAACAAAAGCGGGGAAAGGAGAGAAACCATAAACAAAGATGGCAGAAGAGGAGAGAGGAAACTCAAAGGGGTAGACCCTAATGAGCGCGGAGAGGAAGGAATCATTAAGACAAATCCCCACCCCCTGGCATGGCAAATGGGTGATGTTGAGGCAAAACGAAAGTGGTGATGATTTCACGTAGTGTTGAGATTTCAATTGCCTGGTATGTTGAGGAGATGGAGGATGACAAAACTCCTCATACAAGTGTGTACATTGTATACTCTTAATGGAGTGTTGTATTTTTGTACTTATGCTATAAGATCATACTAATAAATATAATTTTAATACCGCGCACCTGCGTAGTACAAAGAATCTGTGTTCAGTGAGGCCAATAGTGGTAGCCCTCTGGAGTGAGAAATGGTATTGTTTAATTCTGCAACTTGTGCCATTATGGTTGGTTTTTTCCCTTGATTTTAGCTTTAGGTGCAGAGGATGTCTCTTTACTACTATTTTTTTGATTTTGTTTAATTATCTCATATATTCAGTGTTAAGGTACTAGAACTTGCATAGAGCACTAGCCATTACAAAAATGAAACCTTAATCCCAAACCAACCTCCTCTGTGTCACCATGGGTCCAAACTCATACTCTCAGGACCATCAGGTATAGGCTTAAGCATACATCTCTCCCACACGCAAACAAATCACCAGCTGGTTAAGGAGTCAACAAGTTGAAAATAGGAACCTGGAATGCAAGAATGTATAAGGCAAACCCTTGACGAAAACTTCTACAGATCAGGAGAAAAAAGCCACTACTTTACACACATAAAGGCGCCAGCCGGTTGACAATGGACATGAAATCCCTAAGTAATTAACAGCATTAATACAATTCAAAGAGACAGTGCAATACTAGCACCAGGCTTAACAAAAGGCAGATCCCAATATGGGAATGAGTAAGAGGAGAGGGGAGGTAGTAAGGTCCCAGTTTGAGAGGCGGGAAGGAGTAGGATGGCATCCATTTCGGGGCAGTTAAGTGCCAGATTCACAGAGGATTAGCAGGAGGGTGGTAGCTGATCCTCCATGGGGATAGGAGACAAAAGGAGAGGGGCAGGAAGGGTAAACCCAATTATCAGGGACAGAACTATGTACCTACCTATCTAGGCAGTTGATAAAGAGCAGAGAGTGAAGGAATCGTCTATTGGACTGCAAAGTGACTGTAGTCTTGTAGGGAGTTTCCCCCTAGTGCAAATGTGTCTTCCAGCTGTATTATAACAGAATCCTATTATGGTTCTACTATAACTACTGACTTTATGTTGGTTATTACTTATTTGGGTTTATACCTGATAAGTGCTACTATTTGGTTGTCCCTTCCTACTTGGTTATGACTTCCTAACTGGTTATTCTTTCCTTGTTTCGCTTATCACTACCCCTCCTTGCTTCTACCCAGTTGCATATCGCTATCCTCCTGCTATACCTACTGGATTTGTATAGCAGTAGTGATCTTTTGTTCCTTCCTGTTTGGATTCCAGTACTTGTTTTGTTAGCTCCATCCTGTCGCTTTTAACCCTCTGTTTTCGGAATATGGTTACCTTGTTATGCTTCCTCTGTTTGCATGTTGTTGGACAGGATGTTTGCGCTTTTGTTTAGTTTTCCTAACTACAATCTTTTGTATTTAAAGAGCCTGCAATCCCTTAAGGATTCGGACTCTCAAGCCTCACAGGACTAGCATCTTTAATACTACCAGTTGAACGGTAACTTTATTAGTTCCATACCTTTTACCTTGTCTATTGAAGAGCTATCCATCGACGGTTCTCCCCCTATCCTAATAGTATCTTCAGCGTCCCTTTGGGATTCTCGAGGTACTTGGGAGTAGGTTACATGTATGAAGGTAGGGTGTTACCAACTATGCAAGTATTTAGTAAGGCACCACAATCAAGCTAAACCAAGAGGAACAAAAGTGGGGTAAGGAGAGAAAACTATCAATAAGGATGGCAAGAATGAGAGTTTGCACTCAAAGGGTAGACTCAATCAGTTTGGTGAGGAGAGAGGGAGGTAGACAAGTCCCCATCTTATAGTGTAGCCACATGGGTGGAAACCTGCATAGAGGAGTTCGTAATAATTTCTAATAGTGTTAAAATTGCAATTGCCAGGTGTTTAGTGGAGACGGTAGATGTCCCTTTCTTATGGGTGGGTTCTATTTTTTTGATTATCTCATATATTCATTATTAAGGTGCAAGAACTTGCCTGTAGTGCTAGCTATAATAAAAACAAAAGCTTAATATCCAGTAATATCGTCAGCACCCCTAGAATCAAAACTCTTACTACCAGGGCCCTCTGATATGGACTTAAGTGGACATCTGGCCTACAATCAAATAAAGTCCTAGGTAGCTAATTAGACAACAGCGAGTGAGTAGGAAGCAGGTAAGCAGGAAAGTATAAGGAAAACCCTTGACGAAAACTACTCCAGATAAGGATAAGTTAGCCACTACTTAGCAGCGATATAGCCCCTGGAAGGATAGAGATTGACCTGGGATTCAGAAGCAACCAACAGCACTAACCAAAGCACAAGAGGCTGTACAATACTAGGACCAGGCGTAACTGAAGGCAGATTGACTGTGGTCAAGAGTCTGAGGAGAAGCGAGATAGTAGGTACCAGCTAGATCGGAGAGGAGCAGTAGGGTGCCAGCTATAATTGGAGCAGTAAGGTGCCAACTTCATAGAAGGGGAGCAATAGGGGTGATAGCTAATCCTCCATGTGGAGATGTGAGCGGAGTAGAGAAGGAGGAGGGGTAGACCTAATTATCAGGGACAGAACGGTTTATATACCTATCTAGGCAGTTCTCAAGGACTAGTGTGTGGAGGAATCAACTATTGGAATGCAAAGTAACCATAGGCTAGTCGGAACTTTCCTTCTACTACAAGTGTATCTCCCAGCTATATTAAGGTAGGGTATTGCCGGCTATGGAAATGATAAGCGTAGCGGAGCAAACATGCTAATCAAGGTGAAACAGGTGTGGGAAAAGGAGAGGAAATTATAAACAAGGATTAAAACAAGCAGAGGATGGACTCAAAGGGGAAGACCCTCTTGAGTGAGGAGAGGAGAGATGAAGGTAGATAAGTCCCCACCCAATGGCTAGGCCAAAGGGAGTGGAGACCTGCCTAGAGAAACTGGTGATAATATCTCATGGTATTGAGATTTCAATTGCAGGGTGTGTAGAGGAGACAGAGGTTCTCACATAACTATGGGGTTTTGTTTTGATTTTTGATTTTGATTATATCATATATTTGCTGTTAGTGTACAGAAACTAGGATTGAGTGTTAGCTATAGCATAAACGAAACATTCATTGCAAATATAGAAAACAAAAGAAATACCTACACTAGATTTGCCCTAATGATGACCATACCTTATCCCTGACCAAAAATGGCACTTAACCATAGAAGTGTAGAATGAAATGAAATCAAAAGAAATCATAACAGTGAAGAAAGATATATGCAGGAAAGAAAAGCAGCACTCAAAATAAGTCATAGCGGGAGGACGAGGAGGAGGCCCCGTTAGCGATTACCTCTAGCCTAGTTGGAGGAAGGTTTGTTCGCCTGGAGTGGATGTAAGAGGCAAAACTTAGAATGAGGTCAGGTTGGCCCAAAGCGGAGAGTCAGGCCCCACCAAGGACAGCTTCGGATGGTAAAGCTGGCGTTCTTGGAACTTGGTAGGGTAGTGGAAAATTGCATGCTCAAAGCTCTCATCCATTGAATCGCAGGGAGGGCAGGCGGGGGAGAGATCAGTATCACCCCATAAGGGCAGGGGTGCAAGATAACTCTTGCAAGCACTTATTGGATGAATTCTTCCAGCCATGAAGCGGTCCAGGCCAATGAAGGCATGTGGTCGTAGGGACGGTTTGAAGTGGTAATAGAGGGGGGGTGGGACAAGTGTGTCCTATCGGCAAGGAGGTCCTTTGTGCAGTCTTCCTTGATCAGTTGGTAGTAGACGGCACCTTGAATAGGAGCTGGGAGGGGAGAAACTGAGCCTGACAGAAGGTGAGAATTTATTTTGGGGAGTTTGAAACCATCCTTGGTCACCTTGACCAAAAGGTAACATATCCCATCAGTGGGGAGGTGAGAGCAGACTGCAGAAATGGGCCATGGTTGGTCCCATCTGAGGGGAATGTAGTTGACCCTGAGGCCACAAAGGAGAGGGTGGGAGGAATCTTCACGCTGTAGGATAAAAATGATGGAAATGATGGGGGCAAGGATACTGCGACTGGGTTAATTTCAGGAAGGAAGCAACCATGCCGGATTGCAGCTATCTTGCGTCCGTGGGGGAGGAGCGAGAGCAGTGGTGGGAGGTGAGCCTCCCAGTGTAAGATGGATGCAGGAGTGGATGAGACGCAATTCGTGACCTATTACTGGACATTACTCCAGAATACCTCTATTTTCCCCCACATGTCAGCCTTGGGGATGAGGAAGTCTGTACTGTTATTGAGGATAGGTGGGAGGAGGCCTATTACTAGCCTGCGATTGAGGTAGGTAACAATTTCATTGCCTGCTGGGAGAGTTGCCTGATAAGACTAAAGGCCCCTTGCGCATGGGGCAATCTCTGGGGAAGTGAGCAGAGGTTTTCATTGAGGGGGAGAACCAGTACCCAAGCTAATGCACAATAGAGGAGGGCTGAAAGAGGCTGCCATACAGGGTGACAGGAGCAAGGAAGGTTGGGGACTGATCGCCTGGTGTCCGCCAGAGGATGAGTTTAGTTTAGGGGACCGAGAAGGACACTCACATGGTCAAGGCCTTCCTGGAGAGAGTAGAGTAGTAATGCTGAAGAGTTTGTGTGTTCCTCCAGTATGAGCCAGATCAAAAAGTGACCGTAAAATGATCTACATAGGAAAAAATAATTCCCTTAGGGATGGACAAATGTAGGGAAGATACATATATAAGAAATAACAAAAGTGAGATAGTGGAGCTATGAGCGGCACCAACTTCAATCGTTTAGCAAATATTTGGAGATAAGTGAAAAATCAAGCGACATTTGGGGTCAGGCAAAAACAACTGAATCCATGAAACCATATAATGAGATACATCCTTGGTGCGCAAAAGGAAAAATAAACCAGTAGTGAATATATTATCAAAGCCCCCTAGGATATCAAGGAAGAGAGTGGTGTTCCTGAGGCCAGCTGGCTGTAGTATGCGGAAAATATGTATGAGTGAAGTACCTGGATCGAAGGTACTTAGTCCAAGGAGCGTGCCTCCTTGTTTAGGATGGATGAGGCTAACAGTGCGGGCCATTAGTGATAGGCAGGTTGCTATTATCATCTCTAGATTTTATGAAAAAGTTTCTAGGAGCACCAAGATAGGCCTTGAGGAGGGAGAGTTGTAATCAGACTTGCCAGGCTTAGAGAGGACAATGCTATTAGCTTTTTTAAGGGAGGCAGGGTGGAAGCCATAGGTCAACAGGGGACCTAGGAGGGAGGTCAAGAAGGAGGGGTTTATGTGATTGACCCTTGTCCAAGTACCATACGGGATCAGGTCAGGCCCAAGAGCGGAGGTGTTAGAGGACTTGCAGAGGGCGAGGATTACCTTCTGTTTTTGCAGAGTGAGGAAGTCTCCAAAGGGGCCGAGGATACAAGGTGAGGGCTGGGGTTCCTTGGGAGGAAAGAAGCGACACAGGCGGGAGGTATTGACTTCAATGGGTGTTGAGGCATTAGGAAAGGAGGGAAAAAGTTCAGGAGGACATCCACTCCTATCCGGGCAGGCTGTCCAAACAGACTTTGTGTCCAGGGAGGTAAGAAACAAATTCCAGTGTGTTACCTTTGCCTTCATTATGGCCTTGAAATATGCCAGGTGAGCAGTATGGGCAGAGTCAGAAAGGTTTGTAGAGGGAGACAAGCTTGATATTCTTGCTTCACAGTCGAAATCCTGGCGGAGTTGCAATAACTTAGCTATCCACCAGGGTTTTGGTCTGAAGCAAGAACGTTTGGTAGGGGTATGGAGGGCCAGGAGGGTAGTGAGGGTGCCCAGATGGCAGTCAAACTAGGTACTCAGGGAAGCAGATATCAGTAGGAGGAGAGGTGGTGGGATTAACAATACCATAATGAGAGGTATGAGGGTTGGCCAATCGGTTTTTGCCCATTTTGGTATGGGGTCAGGTTGGCGCAAAAAAGGCATAGAAAGCGTAATGGAAATTGGAACATGTTCAGATCCAGTCAGTTAGAGGGTAACACCCCATGAACTAACAATGGGAGCAAGGGGGTGGTTTGTAAAGGTCATGTCCAAGACTCTAGGTCTGGTAGTCCCTTCAAAGGGTATTATAGTAAATATACCGCGGGTATCAAGTGACTAGCCTAGTTCTCTGGTCAGGTCAAAGTATGGGGAAGATGAATTAAATTCAGAATCTGAGAGAACTCGTAGAGGGTTCGAGAGGGGAAGAGGTAGATTTAGATTCCAAACCAGTACGGTAGGGAAGGGGTGTTCCATAAACAAAGAAATTGGGGAGATTGTACTGAGGTAGGATGACTGCCCTGTCGTGGAATATGGATTGTAAACCCACAAGACCCTATAAGCAGAGTTATAACATCGTGAAGGGGAGTCAATATCATTTGCCATAAGATCCGGGTGGTCAAAATATATGGCTAGTGTTGCAAATACATACAGGAAGTCAAGGTGAGCATAAATGGCGACCCTAGGTTTAGGACCATTTGTGGTAGGCACAGTAAACTACTTGAATGAGGATAATCATTGAAGGCGTCCTTTGAAGACAGGAGGGTCTTGCAGGGCAAAAGGTTGTGCGGGGTGGGCATAGCCTCAAGGCTGTCAATTAAGGAAAGAAATACATTCCTGCTCCTGAGGCAGTTGTGCCAAATGCGGGTTAGGGTGTTGGCTGATGCCTGAGTCATGGAAGCGGTGTCCTGTATGCAAGTTGTTGGAGAGGGAAGCCTGAGTGGAGGTGGGAAAGAGGGGAACTTGAGAGCCAGGCAGGGACTGGTGCAACAGACTAGAGACTAGTATATGTTACGAGGTGTGCGGGTCCCTGAAACCTCTGGGGCCTCAACCCCATTCCACGCTCAGCCCCGGCCTACAGCCTGGAGGGTGGCCTTTTTTAGTTCATCCCCTGCTCCTCTCCCTGTCCAGGTCCCCCCCCCGTTTATAACCATGGATAGGCCCTTGTTCATTACTTATCCCTGAAATGGCCCCTGTAAATTTTTGCTATTCTCCATCCATGTCTAAGTGAGCCTTTGCCGTATATCTAATTTCGTTGCTTACACTGAATTGTAACTATACATTTGAGATCAGACTCCCAAAATCCTTATATGCACCAAATCATTTAACTAACAGGTACGCTGAAGATCATACACACAGTACTTTCATACGCACAAAATCATATGCTTACTAGTTTCCTCAATACAAAAACGTTTTCATAAAATCATATGCACTGTAGATACCCTTGCCTCCCATATTGGTTTAGAGCATTGATCGCGCTGTTCAAAGTACTGTAATGTTGGAGAGGAGTACCTAACAACCAGGACAGTAGCCATGCAAATGAGTTAAGGCTATTGCGAATTAGATTAGTGATTCAAAGTGGGTGGAACCAAAATACTGCTACCCATATCTCTAAAATGACTATGAAGGCCATGAAAAGTTTAAATACATGAAAAAGAAATGAAACGCTAAGAGATAATCACTTTGTGGGCTTAAAGCGCACAAATCCCACAGCCCAGCACCAATCCCACTTGCTCCCCCTCCGCCAATCCCACTCCACCAATCCCTCTTGCCCCCACTCTACCAATCCCAGTAGCCCCTCCCATCAAGCCAGATAGCAGGACTACTATCCACCACAAGGCCCTCTTGCGCTCCAGAAACTCCCACAAGTAGAGCTGACGGGGGTGGTGTTACTACTCCACCCTCAAGTAGCACGTCTTGGGGTATTATTACCCCTACTCCGGGTCCGACCAACAACACTCCATGGCCCTCCTCCGATAGCAGGCAAAGTTTGGACCACATGGTTGCCCGCCCCATCCCCATCCCCATCTCCATCCTCATGCTCATCCCTGTCCCCATCCACGTCCCCATCCACGCCCTGATCTCAATTTCTCTCCCTTTCATTGCTACCGTCATCAATGCTATTTCCTCCTGTAGCCTTGGCTATGTATAACAAGCCCTGAGGCCTGCAAGGGCAAGGTTGATAGTTGTCATCATCCTCGCAATGGTCGTTGGCGGGTGGTTGGCTAGACTGGCCAGCACATTCTCGTTCAATCTCAGTTCCTCCTGTGTTGCCGG
This sequence comes from Tuber calosporum, assembly GCA_003316355.1. Classification (NCBI taxonomy): domain Eukaryota; kingdom Fungi; phylum Ascomycota; class Pezizomycetes; order Pezizales; family Tuberaceae; genus Tuber; species Tuber calosporum. Next base: position 3,126 of record QFET01010496.1, on the reverse strand, counting down.
ATCAGGCTTGCCAGCCATGATGTTCATAACGTCGTCGACTAACCTTTAGTTTAAGATTATGAGGGTAATCCACCCAGCGTGAGCTGCCCCCACGGCACCAGATATTAAGAATTAGTCAATCATATAAACTTACCAAGATAGGAGCTCAACCTACCAGTCATATACACCACCAAATTTTCCTCCGCCGCTACTTGAAGGCATTCAACAGTAGTCCTCTGCCAACGCAATCATTGTTGAAGAGGTAAGATGGAGACAATCTCCTGGCAGAGACAGTAAAATGGGGCTTTTGTAATCAGGTATCCCCCATCCCTGCGATACTTAATAATTTCCGCCATTACCAACCTGCCGGCCGGATATCGCCCAGGGCGCTGCACCCTATTCAAAACTTTCCCAGCTTTTTTCTTAGCCAGGTGCCTTGCTGGAGGCCCCCAATTTCCACTCCACTCCGATACTAAAATGCCTTATTTTGCAGTGTGTTTAGGAAGCATCAACAAATTTCGTTTGCTTTGTTTTTCAGGGTTTCTTTTGGTAGAGGTGGTTTTATGGCTTTTTGTTTCTTGTTTTTTTAAGCGGTAGTGCGTTGCTTGGTGGGGTGTCGGAGGTGAGTGAGGAGGAGGTGGGTAAGGAGAGGTGGGTGAGGAGATGGCTGAGTAGGTGTGAATGAGGAGGTGGGTAAGGAGAGGTGGGTGAGGAGATGGCTGAGTAGGTGTGAATGAGGAGGTGGGTGAGGAGATTGTTTTCAAGAATAGTAGGGGTTTGACTTAGAGTAAGAGAGTGTAATTAAAGGTGTTGGTAGCACAAGGTGACTCGAGGATATGAGTAAGCGTAGATGTATGCGTCTTCAAACCTGTGTGTATGAGTCTGTTTCTGTATATGTTCTATCGTTTCTCTAATGAACAAGTAAGGATATCAGTATTGGCTGAATGAAGAAGTTTGCCAGCAGAGAGTAAGGCCCGGAGATATCTTATACTCAGGAGGATTCATACTCTCTACCTCTCAAGCTACCTGTCTGAAAAATCAAATACCCTATACCTTAGGCGGATTTCGATTTATGAATCATGATGCCTAATCAAAACTAATGTTTCTGTCAAAAGTGGGTAGAGTCATGTACTGTGGAATTGTACATTGATCAAGTTTGTATAAAACTGTAACTGAATAATTGATGAGACAAACATTGTACTGTGCTTTTCACATAGAATTGCCTTGAAAACTATGTATGAAAGGATGTATGTATAAAAAAATATTATACCTTTCCTCCTGAAGTATCAAGTGTACAATCATGATTACTGAATGATGTTAGTAGGTAGCATATACCCGTGTCAGCTATTTAATAAAGTGATTTAAACTACTGTCAAACACACAGTACACTTTAGTGTTAGTATAAGTACTTAGCTGTGGCTTGAATAGGGTAACTGTATTATATTTACCTTTTATTGGGTGGGGTGTTTTGTTATTTGGGTAGGGTTGGCTTCGGATGCGTTCCTGTCTCTGGACGACCTTTTCAATTTTCACTATACCCTACCTCTATTTACCCTTTATTACAAGCTAAACTGTGGCTTTCCCGTCAAAATCCTCCTACACCACACAAATCAGCCTTCACCTCATTCACACGGCATCCTTCCCTCTCTGAGGGACTAGCAAATAACATCCTAAAAAATACCGACTATGGCCCCTCTATCCCTCCTACTCTTCATATACCATTTCCACTATATCTCACCCCCCCCACCCATGCACTCTACCCCATTACCTTTCTAATCGCCTTCTCCACTCCCAACTTCCTAAAGGTGGTTTACTCCTAAATTATTTATTTTTCCAAAATCATATCCACAGGTATGCACAAATTATATGCATAAATCATATGCAAAAGCTAACACAAGAGAAGAGAAAATCCCTCATAATACCGACTACGTACCAGTGAAGAGTGCTTCCAGCACGGGCCTTGGGTAAGTCGTCGAACCTAGAAACCCTCTGCCAGAATGACCACCGGGCAAATCTTACTCCGCTTGAGACCGCCTTCAAACGTATCCTCGCCAATATGCGAAGCAGTCTGAAGCAACATCTGGTGTTTGCGCGGAGCTTTCTGCACTACCTCGCTGTTTACGACTGTATCAAAGCTGAGGGAGACCAAGAGATGGTGGTTAAGGAAAACAAACTACAGAATGAGGAGTGAAGGGTGATTTCGGCAGATTGGCGGCTATACTATTCAAACCACTTTGATGAACATTGTTTGCCACTTGCAAATCCGCCAATCCCGATCAAAGTTCCTACTCCCCCCAGGTCCCCCATAACCTCGCTGAACACTTCACCATAGGTACGTTCCGCATCTAGGATGCAAAATCTCCTTGAGCAGGTAACAAAAAGGCCCTTGAGCTATATAACTGGTTCTCCTTCCTTTCCCAGAACCCGCACCACCTTGTCAATGCCCCCTCCTCCCTTTCCCCTCCCTTTGTTGTCCCCTCCAGGGTACTTCCCAGCCCTCTCCCCCTCCTGTCGGTCTACGTAAGTGGACCCGCACTTTTTCAAGCATGCGTGGCGGAAGATATCAGGACCGCAGCACTATTACTCCCTCGCAGGAGTGGTGTATCCAGGTCTGTCCCCCTATCGCTAACATCCTCCTTGAGAATTGTAAGTATAGTGCAAGAACCCATCTGAAAACTGACCAGACTCATGATTGGACTCTAGAGAAAAAGCTCTGACGTGAGTCCCATACAACCTGGTAGGTTATCTTGATTCCCTAAACCCTGTCTAAATAATTGTCAAAGTCTATTAGTAACATCTATACTAACATCAAAGTTGTTTTAGCTCTACCCAATCTATCTATCCATACCGCCACGAAAGACCGTACTTCTGACTTTTGACTTTAGGAGAATAATTTGGAGTGAGATTTGGACATAACAGTCTGGGAGGAGGAGCTGAATGAAAAGGGTAGACCTTTGATCGATTGTGTAAAGCCCATCGAGTGGCTATTACCCAATGCTGAGGTCCATGAGGAGTGGGAAGAGGAGGAAGAAGATGAAGATGTTGACTTCATTAATCTATACGAGCCTACTGGCCAGGAGGGCAACGGCTCAGAGGATTCTGATGGGGTCTACAGGGAACAGGAGGGGAATACAGAGGAGGAGGAGG